>CBVK0101380907.1:8653-37854 GCA_900067695.1 Picea abies | reverse complement strand
ATAACAGAAATATTATAGAGGTTAACTTGGAAACATGAGAAAAAATCTCACCAAAATCAATTCCCTCAACCTGGGAATAACCCTTTGCTACTAACTAAGATTTGTATTTCTCCACTTTTACTTCTTCATTCAACTTATTTTTAAATACCCATTTGTTTCCAATGGGATTTCTTCCAGTCAGCAACTCCACTAGATCCCAAGCCTCATTCTTATCCAATGATGCCATTTCTTCTTCCATGGCCCTTTTTCTGATATTTCCATCCTATGAATCCACTGCTTCCCTGACAATTCTAGGATCATCATCAGTAATAGACAAAGAAAAATTTGAAAGAAAATCAGATGGAGTGTACCTTTTTGGTATCCTTTCCCGATCCAATCTCCTCAATACTAGAGTATGAGGATATTCTTCTTCTGACTCTTATTCTTCTGTATATTATGACTCATCATCCTTTAAATCAAATTCTAATTTCCCAGGTTCTTCCTTACTTGGTCAACAAAGGGTGTAGTGTGGTTGTCATTTGGATTTATCTCTTCGATTTATCCTCTTTGCGATCACAAAACTGGTAGTGTGATTTTATTTACTCCCAGCATGCATTGAAGCATGGTTTTCATTACTTTGTTGATGGCTTCAACTTGTCCATTTTCCTAAGGGTAGTAAGGGAATGAATTTTCATGGTGAAAACCTAACTTGGGTGCACAATTCACCCATCATTTGGTTCTATAAATGGGATCCATGATTAGTTACAATATCTTGTGGGACACTAAATTGAGCGATTATATGATTGAACACAAAAGGTTTTGTAGTTCATCCATCATTAATGAATGTAGGCATAGCCTCATCCCATTTAGTAAAATAATTGACGACAATGATAATATTACCATGCCCCCCGGCTGAGGTAGGCTTAGATTGCATGAAATTGATACCCCAT
This sequence comes from Picea abies, assembly GCA_900067695.1. Lineage (NCBI taxonomy): Eukaryota > Viridiplantae > Streptophyta > Pinopsida > Pinales > Pinaceae > Picea > Picea abies. The sequence goes on along the minus strand of CBVK0101380907.1, from coordinate 36,925 downwards.
TTGTTAAAGGGGCCGATGACGACAATGGGATGAAGTGGAGATGGGTGGGTACATTATTTATTCTTAAATATATGACAGGGTGGTCATTTTTTAATGAACTCAATGAAATCTTTGAATGTGGGAGGAAAAAAATAACTAGCACGTAAAACTTTTTGGGTTGTAGCTATCCCAGAAACATGATCGCCACAAGATCCAAGGGGACAGTAATTTAAAACATGTTCATCCTCTTCATGGGTTAAGAAACATCATAATATATTATCAATTCCCCAATGGTACAAGGTGTCGCCAATGATAAGGTATCACTTTGAATGGTGTCTAATGTGATGTCGTTCATCACGTGAAATGCTAGGCTAAAAGCATTGGGTTTGGATATAGAGAAGAATGTCTCCATACCATGGATCATATGTACTAATGAGGAACATGGATTCATCAAGATGGGAATCGTTGGGCTCAGTATTCTCATTAGTATGGGGAATGTCACAAATTAATTCTACAAAAACCAATAATTTCTTAGCTTTGGATTTGGAAAACTTGAGATTGAATTATTGGAGAATGACAATCAATTTCAAATATTTCCCCCCAAGTACTTGACAAGTCAAGATGTCGTACATGGGGTTCAAGTCTGCAATGACCATGGTAGTGCATAACATAATATAGTGGAAAAATATTTGGACAGTAATAACTACTTCCAAAGACAACTTTTCGACATGTGAATATTAGAGTTTGGGACCTGATAGACTCTTACTCATATAGTATATCACATGTTTAATGTCGTCATCATCCTCTTGTACTAACACCTTAGAAATAGTGGAAGCAGAGGTAGGAAAATAAAGGATGTAATATTTCACATAATTCGGTTGATGTAGAAGTGGTGTGTTCGTTAAAGCATGTTTGAGATAATCAAATGAGCATTGAGTAGTTGCATCCCAGAAGAAAGGGTCATCTTTCTAGAACAATATCATGAATCCTTTAGTGATTTCGATGTAATTGTAAATAAAATTGTGAAGAAATTTTTCCTTCCCTTGAAAACTTTGGAGTTGGGTAAGGTTGTTGGGAGGGGGTAAAGCGAGAATGGATTTGAATTTTAGTGGATCCACACTAATCCCATCTTTGGAGACTATGAATTTGAGGATTCTCCTTGATCCAACATCGAAAATGCATTTATGGGGGTTCAAACGTATGTTGTAAAACCTATGTCAAAGAAATATGGCTCTCATGTGACCAATATGGTCTCATCGATGAGTCGAGTGATCTTGTAAGTCATCGAGATAAGGTTCAACAATATGTTTGATGTCATGGAACACATATGACATAGCCCGCTAAAAAGTGTCTCAAGCGTTTTTAAGGCCAAAAGGTAATTTTCGATAGGAGAAAATCCCCCATGGGCAGATGAAGGATTTTTTTTGTTTATCAGTCGATAAAATGTCGATCTGGTTATATCCAAAAAATCCATCCATAAAAGAGAAAATGACGCTTACAGTGCAATTATCGATAACTTGGTTGATAAAGGGTGTAGTGTGATTGTCTTTTGGACAAGCCTTATTAAGATCTCGATAATAGACACAAACATGAATTTTCCCTTATTTCTTGGAAACCAAAATGATGTTGGAAACCCATTCGGTCAGAGGGGTGGGATAAATAAAACCAGATTTTAATAATTTTTTTACTTCTACCTTGATTGTCATGGATTTTTTAGGATGAACTGGGTGATGTTTCTGTCTCACAGGTTTATCTCCTGGGTAAGTTTTTATTTCATGCAAAATGATCGAAGGATCGATCCCTGGATTTTCTTCATATCTCCAGGAAAAAATGTCACTAAATTCTTTAAAAAAGGAAATATAAGTTTCAACTTCTTCAGTTGAAAAATTGGCACCCAGTTCTATGTTTTCCACAATACCTTCTTTAATAGATATGTCAACAGTAATCATGTGAGAGATATTTCCTAAATTCCCCTCGGAGATGGTATCCTGAATGAGTATCAGATATTGGGGAGAGATAGCGATATCGTTAGGAAAGATAGACAAAATATCTTCTTCTATTTCATCCAAACTGGGAAGAAAGGATGAATGTTGGTGGTTGTCATCCCGTGGTGCCTCCTTGATACTAAGATTTTCCATAATAGATTCATTTGATGGAAAAATATGTAGGATGTAATTGAAAGTAGGATAGGGAATCTAACCAGGATGGTAACAAATATGTAGTAGACACCAGTAGATGTTGGTTGTCCAGTGAAGGAGAGGTAGATTGAATGGTATCATAGTGGTCCTCTGTAGGACTAAGTGGCATATCGTCAGCTAGTGTATCAAACTCTAATGGAATAGGTACGATCCATGGATCATATGATTTGAAGGATTGATGTACCATAGTCGAAATCATATTAATCATTTTGATGTGTTGTGTGGTTGGAGGAAGAGGTGTAGGGAAGGTACCCATGAGTGAAGAATATTTCAAGAGACTACTCCCACACTTTCATAAGTGATTTTTGAGTCTCCCAAAAAAGAAATATGGTTGGTCATTTGGGTGTGAGTGTCAAGGGTGCAGTAATCTAACTGGTCGATGGTCACAGTTTTACCTTAATGAGGGAATTGTACACATCAAAAAACCGATGAAGCGATCATAGTCATAACATATAACCAACTTATCCCTAGCAACAATTTATAATCGAGAGGAGCATCGACTACTTTAACATCTACATAAACATTTTTTCCTCCCAACCGAATGACTAAGGATTGTAATAATCCATGAGGATGGAAACCTCTTCCATGAAATTCTCTTAACATGGTGGGAGATTAATTAAGACTAGGTGATTTAAAGCCTTTCCAACAGGACAAAGACATGACACATGTGGATTCCCCCTCATCCAAAATTGTACAATGAATGTGTTGATTATGGACAATGACATCGATTTGGAAAGCAAGTTGGTGAGAGAGTCATGATTTAAAATTATCCAGGTTGAATGTGATATTATTGGATGACTCGGGATCTGTAGATCTGATGGCTTCCAAGAGAGTTCTATGTTGGCTAAGGTAGCATTTTTGAACTTCGAGATCTAACATAGCACAAGGTGATTGGTCCAAATCTTCAACAAAGTTGTAGTTTTGAGCAGCATGTGAATTAGGATTAAAAGTTGACTTTTGGATTGTGCTCTTGGGTGGGTGTAAGATGGAGTCAAAATTTGGTTTCTCGATCTGGAGTGGTCCAGATAGAGTAATTGAGGTGGATGGTGGATTTGGTGTAGTCCCAATAGTTACTTTTTCCTTATCAGGTTTACCTAGTGGTGTGTCATATGTCATAGTACGAGTGGTCAAATATATCCCATTAAACTTGTAAATGTGTGCACTCGACGAAGCTTCCTCGTTAGGAGGATGATTTTTGTTACTTCCTGCTGGAGGTGTAGTAATTTGTGCAACTAGTGACTGTTTTTGTGGAAAAGGATGTGTCAAAATAGCGGGTTGAGAATTCCCTTTCAAAATTTTGGCAACTTCATCCCAATGGGGACAATCATGTGTGTAGTGATCTTCTACAAATGAGACATGGAAATTTTGGTTTTCTCTCTGGTTGTTTCTCAATAGCAGGAGGTCGTTCTTGTGTTTTTGGATTTTCAGTTTGATTATTTTTTTTCTTAGGTTTATTATTAGTTTGATTTTTCCCCCATGATTGTTGCAGAGAAGCATATTGAACTACATTCACTTCAGATACTTGAGTTAGGGTGGATTTTGATGAGAGTGGAGTCGACCTAGTAACTGGGGCAGTGATTGAACAATTGGTTATGCTGGTCAACTGTGAATTGGATTAGGTTTTGACGGAACCAATAAATCCATCTACATGAGTCATAGAGGATAGTTTTGATGGTTCGATTGATTTATGGGGAGCACTGGGAATCAATTCATACAAAGTACCAGATTGGGAACAAACCAAATATAGATACTGGGCATGAGAAATGGCTTCCTCTTCTGTAACGACACCTCTCATGGGTACGTCACGAGCAATAGGAGGTAAAAGATATTTGGTAAACCATTCAACCACCAACTGGTCTAGAATGGTTGCTTTGATCAAATGTCGTCATCATCTCCATTCATGAATATGATCATAAATATGTATGAATTTGGTCTGACGAAGGGAGGTCAAAAGTTTTTTGTTGGTTTTGTAGCGGATAGGTAAATGGAAGTGAGTGAGAAAATCCATGGAAAGTGAATTAACATCTTGAAAAGTTTCACATTGTAATTCAATGTACCATTTAGTCATTGAACCTGTAAGTGTACGATGAAAAAGTCATAAACAAATAGAATCATCAATTAGTGAATTTGATGAACACCATAGATGAAAATTCATAACATTGTTATTAGGGTCTTCACTAGGTTTATGGTCAAATATTTGAATATCAGAAGGTAATTTGGCAGGAATGACTAGCCAAAAAGGGGAGTGTAATATGGGATCATTGGTCAATATTGACAGATCTGGTAGATCTAGAGTGGATAAGAACAATAACTATTGATTGACTTGAGGATGGTATTGGTGGGGCATAGGAACACCAGTAGGACTGTAACCTAGTTGTGGTGGATATTTGTAGCCAGTAGGTCCTCCCATATGTTGTTTATTTTGACCAACAAAAGTAGGATTCATTTGTCGAGAAATTTGAATAAAAAGAGAGGGTAAACCCATTTGGACCTGGGGAGGATAACCAATGTAACGCAGAAGAGGATAGTTATCTTAACTAGTTTGAGGTGGATAACCAGTTTTCCCTTGAGGAGGGTAACTAGGTTGACTTTGAGGAGAGTAAGGATTTTTCCCTTGAAGAGGAAATATGGTTGACATTGAGGACCCCAAGTGGGATTCAGGATACCTGGGAAGGGTTTTCCATAATGTAATCTAGAAGGATTGGGACTTGATATTCCTCCTTGCATATTGGGGTTTGATGATCCTCCTTGATTTGGATGATGAAACAATCCTCCTTGGGGTGGTACCCGGGATTGTGGGGGGTTCCAGGTAAAAAAATGTTTCAATTGTCCCCCTACCATTAGTTGAGTAGCAACTGGGATTTGACCAATAAAATGGGCTTTCCCCCCATTCAAAATTTGTGTGTTGAAGGGCGGTTTCCCTCTGGTAGGGAATTTTCCTCTAAATAGGGGTTGACCCTCGGTAGGGATTTTTCACGCAGTTGGGTTTTTTTGTGTGGCAGGGTTTTTAGTCCTTTGATGTGAAGGTGTACCAATCGGGTTTTGTGGAGTATATGAAGTTGTTTCTTGAAGAGGGATGGTGGGTGTAACCGTCAGGGTACTTTGCAAATGAATAGGTAAAACGACTCATGTTTCACTTTTAACTTGTCCGAAAGTGATAGTGGGACTTGTTAGTCTCTAATGTTGTCTTGGTTTAGTGAGAAACCCTTGTCCTAAACCCTCCTTACCCATTCCTCATTTTCCATTTTTAGTTGTTTCCTATTTTAAAATTTTGGTATTTCATGGTTTGCATTATAATCTTTGATGATTTATCTAAGTTTGATTTTCAAAAACATTGTTTAAATTTGAAGTGTCTCCTTTTATGCCATTGGAATTTTAAAATTTCAAATTGTCAAACGTGCTACAGGAATAAGCTTATTCTTGTAGCACCAAATAATCATGCCATAACTTATGCCTGCCATCCCGATTTAGTTATGATGACATGGTTCATGAATTCATAGTTTGTGTGCTCCCACAAAATCTTGGAAATAATTTCCAAATCCAACAGTTTCAGAATATAATTGCTATGCATGCGCGCAGGGTTCATTTCAAAAGCACCTATTGTTTGATGATCATTATATGTTACCTGTTCGAGTTGGATTAATTCAGCCTTGCAGGGAGAAATGCAGGTATCCATTCAAAGCAACATAATACACTAACAATTGCAGGTAGTGAATTTGGAACCCGAGGACGATGGTTGCAGAATTGAGTTTAATGGTGCCAAAGAGGAGCGGACAAGTTGCTAAAATAGAACCAGAAGATGCCGAACTTCTTGAAGCCTATCCTCATATGGACCAAAGATTCAGAGACACTGGATGGTTTGAGTTCCTCACCACATTTCAAGGTTATGATGAGCAGGTTTCCATGGAATTCACTTTGAACTTCGATGGTCATGAGGTCGAAATCAGTAAGATGTTGATGCTAGTGAGAGAGCAGACTATAGCAAAGGATTGTAGGCTCATGGTTTCAGGGGAAAGATGGTGGAAGAAGGAACATGTGGTTACTGAATTTTTAAATCAATTCCTCCTTCCAGATAAGCAGAATCTAGATTGGAGAAGGGGAATACCTCGCAGCTGGGTTCGACCCGAATGGCACACTGCTCTGGTGGTGAATCACAAATAAATCACCTGCGAAGGGAGATTTTCTTTGGTCTACATCTACCATATTAGAATACTGATGCATATAAATGGTGACTACCCTTTAAAGCTTCTTTATTTCCTGCTTAAAAGTTTGACAAAAATGTCCAAGAAAGTGCAGTCGATTTCCACTAATGCTAAAGGAAGTTTGTTCCATCAAGTCCTGATTAAAACCCTAGTCATGTCTACCCTAGACAAATTACAGAAGCCCTGGAATTGGCTCATGTAATCCTTAAAACCTATCAATCAATCCAATAAGTAGAAAAATGTCAAAGGAAGGAAAAATATTAAACAGAGTCGAGATATTTCTGATGAAAACCCTAGGAAAGATGAATCTTCTGATATCAAGGTAACTAAGAAGAGAAAAAGTAAGAGACTAGATGGGAGCCCAAAATTGAAATGCTTCCTGAGGAAGATGTTAAAGGAGAGACAGAGTCAGATAATGATCTCGTTGCTCAAACTACAGTCAAGTCTAAAATGCCATCGACCAGCAAAAGGAGCGTTGCAATCAAAGGAAGAAAGGATAAAGGTGTGTGTGTATCATAGAAACCTCAGAGAAATTCGAACAGGGTCACTAATAAGTATAGGCTGAATTCAAAGGCAATTTTAAATCCATCAATCAAAGAAGAAAACACCATAATCATAGAAGATGATTCTGAGGATGTTGAAACAAGCACCGGGAAAAGAGCAAAAAAGACCCCATTTCCCAAGAAATCAATCAGCAAAGGAAAGGGAATACTTACACCACCTATAGGCCCTATAACAAGAGCTTCAACTAGATTATCAAAAGCTAAAGAGATAGCTAAAAGCATCAGTGAATTCCCTGAAGAAAAACAGGATTACATGGAAGACTCAAATTACTTACCAAATGTACCTAGAGCTTTAGATTCATCAAGTTTTGAAGAAGAACATAGCTCAGAATTAATCTCAAAGGTTAAAGCCAAGGAACCTAGTGTTACCTTAAATCTGAATGAAACTGCACCTTCTGAAGATTGTTCAGGATTTAGGGTTGAGATAAGAACTAATAAGGAAAAGATTAAGGAATTTCAGAAAACAATAAAACAATTAAAGAAGGAAAAGGTGCAGATAGAACTGTGGAATTCTCACCAGCAAGAAAGGATTCAAAGGCTTAAAAAGAAGAAGAAGGAGCAAAGGGAATTTCTTAAGGAACTCAGGGAAATTAATTTCAAACTTTACTGGCACAATGTTGTGTTAACAATGAAGCTCAAGCAGAAAAACACCAAATCCACTACTGTGATTTTATCCTAAAGGTAACATGAAGATTTGTTACAATTTTGTTTAAAGGTTCTCCAGGAGATATGGCAAAGATCATTCATTTTGATCAGGGAGATGCGAAGACTTCGATCTGTTTTACAGAGTCAAACAAAATCCCTATTTTGTAGAGTCAAATGTAATGCTGGCAATGTTTGTTATATCAAGTTGTTGAGCTGTGGACTATTTTGGGGGCCAGAAGCTCATTTTGAGTGAATTACTTTAGGATTTGGATACTTTTTTATTCTAGTCATTTAAATCTATTCTAGCTAATAGGATCTAGAAGTTTTATAAATAGTTTAAATAGACAGAAGACAGATCATGTGGAGGTCAAAAAATTGGAGATCCAAAGAAACTTTTTGTGGAGCTTATTGTAAAAGACATTTATGTTCAATTGACACTCAATAGCAAAGGCATATGAATGGTTAGAACTTATTTTTATACTCTATTATTTCATTCTTCATGCTTGAATTTATTATTCAGATTGCAATGCTTTTTGGTTCTTGAATGTTAATTTATACAGTGAGGATTTTGTTGTAGAGATAAACTTTCCTTTTTCTTAAATTTTTTTAATCCATCTATGTATCTACCTATTATTCAATCAGTAGGATATACTATGTTTTATTCTTGATTTTCATTTCATGCTGTAATCTTGACCCAGTTTTCAACCACTTTACAATAAACCAAATCATAAAACCTTAAAAATACTTTGTAATTAACGAATGATGCCCTAGATTTCCCTCTCATAGTCAAGTGCAACTTTAGGGACTAACACTTTTGGCGCCGTTGCCGGGGACGAAGAAATGAAGATATCTTCCCTGGGGAAATGACAAGTTTAGATTCAGATCTTGATGGTGAACAAGATTTTGGAAATTTTCTAAAGACTATGATTATTTACCTGGTGACTCCTCTGTGGTAATTCTGGCTCCTAAGAAATAAGCGAAAGGACCTAAAATTCCAAAAATTCCTCCACCATCAAATAAGAGACCAGTAACAAGGAAAAATCTAGATCCCGAGCCTGTTGCAAGAGTGCCAGATCCTGAAAAAATACTAAGAAAGCCTAAAGTTCTTTTTGGTCAGTATTCGCATTCAAAAGGGAAATTATCTTCAGAAAATTTTCAGGCAGAATCTTTTGAAATCATTAAAACCCAAGCAAATGAAGATTTGAAACCCGAAAGTGAAATTAAGCCTGTTGTTGAGTCTGATATAGTTTCATTCCCAACAAATGTTTCAAAATTAAATTCAGAACAAAGTAAGTTGCTTATTGAACTTATTAAACAGGAATATCCATTTTTGTTGTCTGAAACTAGAAATTTGAGAGTTCCCATCACAAGTGTTAAGAGTGAAACAGAGACTTCTTCATCATCTTGTGAATCTTTCTCATTTGAAGATTTCAGATCACATTATTGTTATTTTGATAATCCTCTGTTTCTCAGTCCATTAGCTAATCATAGTCCATAAGAGAAATATCCATCTGTTGAAAGACAAGGTTCAGGGACAATACATATAAGTTGTAATATACAAGGGACTGTTTCACCCATAGCATCACCAATCTTGCTTACTCCCCAAGCTCTAAACACAGCTAATATGGCCATAGACAGAATGGACCAAATAGTTGCAACTAGGTATGCTCCCCTGGTACTTCCTCAAGTCATGTATGATTTTCCACCAAATGATTATATGAGATATTTGCCCAGATTTAATGGAGATGGATCAATCACTGTTGAAGAGCATTTGAGTTCGTTTTATAGTTTTGCAGACAATTTCAATGTAGAGCATGTTGATGTATGGATGAGATTATTCGTACAGAGTTTAAATGGGGAAGCAAGAAAGTGGTTCAGGAGTGTGCATGCTAATTCAATAGTTGATATTGTAGCTTTAGATGAGGCCTTTCTCAATCGATGGGCATATAAAAAAGACTTTCAGTATTACCTTACTGAATTTGGTTCTTTAAGGAGGAACAAGGAGAATCAATTCTTGATTTTACCAAAAGGTTCAACTTGATGTATGGTAAAATTCCAGAGGAGATAAAACCTTCAGAGACATCAACTAAAATCACTTTTGCCAATGCATTTGATGCTGAATTTTCCTTGTTGCTTAGGGAAAGAAGAGCCACTACCCTCAGCCTAATGCAAGATGCAGCTATTGAGGTAGAATCAAACATATTAGCAGTAGACAAATTAAAGTCCAGAAGTGAGAGAGATAGAAAAAAGAAAAAGGAAGAGTTGCCTTCATCTTCTAATTCAGCATCTGATATTAAAATAGATGAAATGACTAAGATGTTGAAAACTTTGACATCTGAGATGGCAAGGTTGAAGATGGAACAAAAGCAGCCCAATAGACCTGCATAGGAGGGAAGTTACAGAAATCCAAATCAGTTCAGGAGACCAAACAATGTACCTCAAATTTTACCAAGAGAAAGAAAAAATCAAGATGACCAAAAGGTGTTACCTCCTTTTCAGAATAATGCAGTAGATGAGGAGGAAGATAATGATGGTACAGAAGAAGACCCTGCAATTCATTTGAATGATTCTGAATCATCTCCTCTACATGTGACACAACAAGAATATGAAGATACTTTGATTGCAAATCAGTTTGAGGAAGGGGATGGAGAGGAGATTATCCAGCATGAACCTACAAGGAAAAGGTCAGATCTAGTTCCCAGGCACCTAAAGTAGATATACCTATTTCTACAAAGAAAGCCAGTACTTGAGTTAAGACAGGGGCAATCAAAGGTGTTCCCAATGTTCAAGCGGATCATTCATTGAAGCAACCTGTCAAAGATAACACTTCTGACATGAGGGAACCAGATAAAAATGTTTATGATTTCAATTTAGAACATGAAATCAACAAAATCAAGATTTCAGTACCATTATTAGAACTTCTGAAAACAGAACCATTCAGAAAAATTGTCCTTAAGGTTCTAGAAGCTCCAACTCATGTCACCTTCTCAGATACAGTCAACCTTGAAGATGAAAACCCTACCATTACTATTGGACCTCACATTGAAGACAAAATAAATGCTTCTCCACCATTTTACATTTCACTAAATATCCATGACAAGATATTGCATAATTTCTTAATGGATTCTAGTGCTTCGCATAATGTCATGCCTAAGGTGGTGATGGAAGAATTAGGGTTGGACATTACTAGACCATATCATGATCTATATTATTTTGATTCCAAGAAAGTCAAATGTCTTGGGATTATGAAAGATGTGGTTGTAACTCTTTCCTAATTACCTATGAAGAGTGTGGTGTTAGATGTTATCATGGCTGACATACCACCAAAATTTGGGATGCTTCTTTCAAGATCTTGGGCTAAAAAGGTAGGTGGCACTTTGCAGATGGACCTAAGCTACGCAACCATACCTGTTTTTGGTGGTGAACAACGAAGATTATATAGAGAAATTAGACTGTATTATTTGGTAAGTGATCACGATAATCCCACTAATCATCCTATATATGATGTAGAAGATGATCTGGGTTCATCTATTTTTCATATGGATGAGGAAATGGCAGAAGTATCAGTCAGAAAGTCAATAACTGCAATAGGAGATAGTGAAGACTATTTTGTTTGGAAAATGTATTTTGATGGGGCTTGTTCTAAAGGAGGTTCTGGAGCTGGTATTGTCTTCCTTTCCCCTACCAAGGAGGTTATTCCAATGTCATATAAACTTGAATTTGACACCACTAATAACATCAGTGAGTATGAAGCTTTGTTGTTAGGTTTAAAAGCCACAAGAGACATGGGAATAAATAAGTTGTCTGTTTTTAGAGACTTTGAACTTATTGTTCACCAGGTTAGAAACATATATCAAACCAAACAGCAAAGATTGAAACAATACAGAAATGAGGTGTGGGATTATGTGGATAATTTCTTCTTGGCATTCAATATTACTTTTGTTCATAGGTATTTAAATCAACAGGCTGATTCTTTGGCATTTGCAGCAAGCAACTTCAAAACTCTGATGTTTCCTAATCTAAAGTTTCAAATTGAAGTCAAACACAGACCTTCAATTCCGGATAATATAAAACATTGGTAGGTTTTTAAAGATGATGAGGAAATTCAAAGATTTTTGAAAACCATTGAAGAGTTTTCTAATATTTCAATTGATCAAGATGACGAAGATGCAGAAGCAGAAATACACACTGCAGAAATTCTTCAAGATACTATTGCTGATCACAAGATCATCGAATTGAAGACAAACCATTTGCCTAAGGGTTTGGTTCCATTAGAAAGGTTGTTTGATCATAATAATGTCTTCAGGAAGGCTGTTATCCAAATAGAAGAAACAGATGTGGAAGACTATGACATTAGTTCAGATGCAAATCCCAGGTTGGTAAAAGTATCCAGGAAACTGTCAAAAAAGAAGAAGGAAGCATATATTGAATTAATGAAACAATATTCAGATATATTCACCTGGTCTTATGAAGATCTAAAAGTGTTTGATACAGAAATTATTCAGCATAAAATCCCTCTGAAACCTGGATCAAAACCTGTAAAATAGAAATTCAGGCAATTCAATCATTTACTGTTACCAATAATAGAAAAGGAGTTGAAGAGGCTGCTAGAAGCAAAAATCATAGTGCCACTAAGATACTCAGAATGGGTAGCGAACCTTGTGCCTGTCAGGAAAAAGAACGGAGAGATAAGGCTCTGTGTAGACTTCCGAAATCTAAACAAGTGTTCTCTGAAAGACAATTATCCATTACCAAAAATGGATTATATATTACAAAAGGATGTCAGTGCAAAGAGAATTTCTATGCTCGATGGATATTCAGGGTACAATCAAATATCAGTAATGGAAGAAGACAAAAAGAAAACAACTTTTACCACTCCCTGGGGCACCTTTATGTACGAAAAGATGCCTTTTGGATTGATGAATGTTGGAGCTACATTTCAAAGGGCTATGAACATCGCTTTCGTTGGTGAGAATGATAGGTTTGTGGTGATTTACCTTGATGACATCACTGTATTTTCAGCATCAGAGGAAGAACATTTATAGCACTTAAAGCAGACCTTTGAGAAATGCAGGAAGTACGGCATATCACTTAATCTCAAAAAATCACATTTTTCCATGGAGGAAGGTAAGCTTCTTGGACACATCATTTCTCTTGAAGGAATTAAAATAGATCTAGAAAGAGTAAAGGCTATTCAACTAATCGACATTCCGAGAAATAAAAAGTCAATTCTGTCCTTCATTGGTAAAATTAAATTTTTAAGGAGGTTTATACCTAACTTTGCAGAGATTGTCAAATACATCACTAACATGTTGAAAAAGGATGCAGAAATTAAGTGGATACCAGAGGCAAGAGAATCCTTCGAAAGGATCAAACAGGCTATTGTTTAGGCACCTGTTCTAATTAGCCTATATTTTTCTAAAGAGTTCATGATTTTTTCATTTGCATCAGAAAATACCATAGTCGTTGTTCTTCTGCAAAGAAATGAACAAGGTCACGAGAAGCCTATATCCTTATTTAGAAAAACCCTCAGGGATTTTGAATTGAAGTATGATCTAATAGAAAAACAGGCCGATGCCTTAGTGAAGGCCTTAAAATCTTTCAGAGTGTATATTCTTCAATAAAAAAATTACTACTTATGTCCCAAGCAGTGCAGTCAAAGAAATATTGGTTCAGCCTAATTGTGAAGGTAAGAGGGGGAAATGGATAACCAAAATCTTGGAATATGATCTCATTATAAAGCCTACCCAGCTGATAAAGGGACAAGGCCTCGCCAAATTAATGATAGAATCCAATTACAAAGCAATTGGATTATACCATATTTCAGACATGACACAGGACTCTTTTGTCCAGATTGAAGAAATTGATTTACAAATAAACAACAAGTATGTTGCTTCAGAATGGTATAAAGACATTGTATTTTTCTTGCTGAATTTTCAATCTCCCCCAGAATTGGATAAATCAAAATACAGATCATTAAAGTTGAGAGCTGTAAAATATTGTATTGTTGATCAGATCCTATTTTGGAAAGATCCCAACGGTTTTCTGTTGAGATGTGTGGATGAAAAGGAGGCTAAACAAATCTATCAAGATCTGCATCATGGTGTTTGCGGAGGTCATCATCATTGGAAGGCTATTGCCTTCAAAATTCTTAGAGCAGGCTATTACTGGCTAGTTCTATTCTTAGATATTTTTTCTTAGGTCAGGGCATGTGAACCTTGTCAGAAATTTGTCGGGAAGCAGAAACTTATATCTCTACCTCTGAAACCTATCATTTCCCATGGACCGTTCCAACAGTGGGGATTAGATTTCATTAGAGAGATTAATCCCACCTCATCAGGGTAGCATAGATGGATTTTTACAGCCACCAATTATTTTACAAAGTGGATAGAATCAATTCCAACTCGAAATACTATAGACAAGGTAATCATGGAATTTATAGAGGGATATATTTTTTCCAGGTTTGGCTATCCTAAAAAATTGGTCACTGATAATGCACAGGCTTTTAAGTCAAATTCCATGCTTGAATTCTACAATAAATACAATATCAAATTGGTTCATTCTACTCCCTACTACCTCTAAGGGAACGGATCGGCTGAATCTTCCAATAAGACACTGGTAAGGATTATGAAAAAGTTGTTGGCAGAAAATAAAAAAGCATGGGATTCCAAGTTAAAGTTTTCTATATGGGATGATTGCATCAGCAACAAGAAATCTATTAGGACATCTCCCTTCCAGATGGTATATGTCATAGAAGCTATCCTTCCAACTCAATTGGGCCTACCAATCTTGAAGTTTCTACAAGAAGAAAAGAAAGAACCCAATGATGTACAAAGAAGGATTTTTTAGCTCATTGAAGTTCAGCAAGCCAGAGAACAAGTTAACCAGAAAGTTGTTTCTCATCATAAAAAAATCAAGGCTACATTTGATAAAGGAACTAAGAAAGATGTTTTCAATGAAGAAGATTTAGTGTTGAGATGGGATGCCAGGAGAGAAGATAAAGAAAAACACAGAAAGTTTGATAATCTATGGTATGGTCCTTTCAGGATAACCAAGGTAATGAACAATAACACTTTTCTCCTACATAATTTAGATAACACTAAAGTTTTTTAGGGCCTAGTGAATGGGAGGTTCTTGAAGCAATATTTCATCTAAAGGTTCGACAGGTTAGAGTTAGTACAATAGGTTTTCTTTCAATAAAGACTCCATATAAACAATGGACTTGTTTTTACAGTTATGTTGGAAATAAAAGATAGACAGTCATAGGGGAATCAATGAATCAGAGATAAAGGAAAGGAAATGGTATGCAGTTCTTGGAGTTCAGTATCAAAACTCCATCCCCGAAAGGACCCAATGTTAGTCTCTAATGTTGTCTTGGTTTAGTGAGAAATCCATGTCCTAAACCCTCCTTACCCATTCCTCATTTTCCGTTTTCAGTTGTTTTCTATTTTCAGATTTTGGTATTTCGTGATTTTCATTATAATCTTTGATGGTTTATTTAAGTTTGATTTTGAAAAACATTGTTTAAATTTGAAGTGTCTCCTTTTATGCCATTGGAATTTTAAAATTTCAAGTTTTCAAACGCGCTACGGGAATAAGCCTATTCCCGTAGTGCCAAATAATCATGCCATAACTTGCGCCTGCCATCTCGATTTAGTTATGATGACACGATTCATGAATTGAGAGTTCATGTGCTCCCAGGAAAGCTTGGAAATCATTTCCAAATCCAACAGTTTCATAATATAATTGCTATGCACGCACATAGGGTTCATTTCAAAATCACCTGTTGTTTGATGATCATTATATGTTACCTGTTCGAGTTGGCTTAATTCAGCCTTGCAGGGAGAAATGCAGGTATCCATTCAAAGCAACAAAATACACTAACAATTGTAGGTAGTGAATTTGGAACCCGAGGACGACGGTTTCAGAATTGAGTTTAATGGCGCCAAAGAGGAGCGGACAAGTCGCCAGAATAGAACCAGAAGGTGCCAAACTTCTTGAAGCCTATCCTCAAATGGCCCAAAGATTTAGAGATGCTGGATGGTTTGAGTTCCTCACCAAATTTCAAGGTTATGATGAGCAGGTTTCCATGGAATTCGCTCTGAACTTTGATGGTCATGAGGCCGAAATCGGTAAGATGTTGATGCTAGTGATAGAGAAGACTATAGAAAAGGCTTGCAGGCTCGTGGTTGGAGGGGAAAGATGGTGGAAGAAGGAGCACATGGTTACTGAATTTGTAAATCAATTCCTCCTTCCAGATAAGCGGAATCCAGATTGGAGAAGGGGAATACCTCGCAGCTGGGTTCGACCCAAATGGCACACTACTCTGGTCGTGATTCATAGATACATCACCTGCAAAGGGAGGTTTTTGTTGGTCTACATCTACCATATCAGAATACTGATGCATCTAAACAGTGACTACCCTTTAAATCTTCCTTATTTCCTTCTTAAAAGTTTGACAAAAATGTCTAAGAAAGTGCAGTCGATTTCCACTAATGCTAAAGGCAATTTGTTCCATCATGTCCTGATTAAAACCCTAGTCACGTCTACCCTGAAAAAATTATAGAAGCCCTGGAATTGGCTCACGCAATCCTTAAAACCTATCACTCAATCCAATAAGAAGAAAAAGGGTAGAGGAAGGAAAACTATTAAACAGAGTCAAGATATTTCTGATGAAAACCCCGTGAAAGATGAATCTTTTGATATCAAGGTAACTAAGAAGAGCAGAGGTAAGAGACCTAGATGGGATCCCAAAATTGAAATGCTTCCTAAGGAAGATGTTAAAGGAGAGACAGAGTCAGATAATGATCTCTTTTCTCAAACTACAGTCAAGTCTAAAATGCCATTGACCAACAAAAGGAGCATTGCAATCAAAGGAAGAAAGGATAAAGGTGTGTGTGTATCATAGAAACCTCAGAGAAATTCGACTAGGGTTACTAATAAGTATAGGCTAAAGTCAAAGGAAATGTTCAATATGTCAATCAAAGAAGAAAACACCATAATCATAGAATATGATTCTGAGGATGTTGAAACAAGCACCAGGAAAAGAGAAAAAAAGACCCCATTTCCCAAGAAATATGTCAGCAAAGGAAAGGGAATACTTACACCACCTATAGGCCTTGTAACGAGAGCTTCAACTAGATTAGAAAAATCTAAAGAGATGGCTAAAGGCATCAGTGAATTCCCTAAAGAAAAATAGGATTACTTGGAAAACTCAGATTGCTTACCAGATGTACCTAGAGCTTTAGATTCATCAAGTTATGAAGAAGAACATAGCTCAGAATTAATCTCAAAATACCAGGTTAAAGCCAAGGAACCTAGTGTTACCTTAAATCTGAATGAAACTACACCTTATGAAGATTGTTCAGGATTCAGGGTTGAGATAAGAAATGATAAGGAAAAGATTAAGGAATTTCAGAAAACAATAAAACGATTAAAGAAGGAAAAGGTGCAAATAGAACAATGGAATGCTCGACAGCAAGAAATGATTCAAAGGCTTAAAAAGAATAAGGAGAAAAGGGCATTGCTTAAGGAACTTAGGGAAATTAATTTCAGACTTTACTGGCACAATGTTGTGTTAACAATGAAGCTCAAGCAGAAAAATCCTAAAGCCACTGCTGCGATTTTATCCTAAAGGTAACATGAAGATTTGTTACAATTTTGTTTAAAGGTTATCTAGGAGATATGGCAAATATCATTCGTTTTGATCAAGGAGATGTTAAGACTTCGATCTGTTTTATAGAGTCAAACAAAATCCCTATTTTGTAGAGTCAAATGTATTGTTGGCAATGTTTGTTATATCAAGTTGTTGAGTTGTGGACTATTTTGGGGGGTAGAAGCTCATTTTGAGTGAATTACTTTAGGAGTTGGATACTTTTTTATTCTAGTCATTTAAAGCTATTCTAGACAATAGGATTTGGAAGTTTTATAGATAATTTAAATAGACAGAAAATAGACCATGTGGAGGTCGAAAAATTGTAGATCTAGAGAAACTTTTTGTGGAGCTTATTGTAAAAGACATTTATGTTCAATTGACACTCAATAGCAAAGGCATATGGATGGTTAGACCTTCTTTTTATACTCTGTTATTTTATTCTTCATGCTTGAATTTATTATTCAGATTGCCATGCTTTTTGGTTCTTGAATGTTAATTTATACAGTGAAGATTTTGTTGTAGAGATAAACTTTCCTTTTTCTTAAATTTGTTTAATCCATTTATGTATCTACCTATTATTCAGTCAGTGGGATACACTATGTTTTATTCTTGATTTTCATGTCATGCTGTAATCTTGACCTAGTTTTCAACCACTTTACAATAAACCAAATCATAAAACCTTAAAAATAATTTGAAATTAACGAATGATGCCCTAGCTTTCCCTCTCATAGTCAAGTGAAAATTTAGGGACTAACAGGACTAATTGTTTGATTGACAAGATGGTCAATAGGATTTTCTAATAGTCCTACATATGCACCGGTAGTGGTAGATGTGTGTGGAGGGGAAAAGAGTGGTCGGTTGAAATTAATTTTTTCATAAATATCTTGAACTAATGGAGTTATCCATATATAACAAACATGATTTTGTTGTGTATCTACCATTTCAGTAGAGAAAACAAAGGTATTGTATTCTTGGTTGACGGTTGGTTGTATTGGTTCCATATCTAGTTGATTATGGCCTTGACGGTAGGCTAAGGTGGTCTTCTACTACAATGTTACCTAAGAAGTCTACTAGGACAAGGAGTAGTTCGTGAGGAATTTCCAAGGCCATATTTGCAAGAAGGGTGGAACCTTCTTGAACCATAGCTAAATCTCTCTTGAGATTTGATAGCAAAGGAGTAGCAGTGCTCCGAGTGTTTGAATGCTTTTTGAACTCTTCGCGGTAAGTGTCTTTCGGTGAGTTAGGATGTAAGGGTTTGTATCCTTATGGAGGAAACCCTTTCATCCTAAGTGTTTTATGAATACATTTATCAACCACAGTACCAATTGTTAAGGACAACTAAAGTAAACAAACAACACTCACTAAAAAAATATAGAAAACCAACAAACAAAATAATGTCTTCTCTGAATGAACATACCAGTTGGTGATGAAATCCAACATCGTGTGATCAAATTGATAAGGGTATAGGATATGATTAGGTGGACCAATTATGTTGGTGGCCTGCATAACATACTTACACCTTAGTCCAAGTTCCCTCATGGTTTGACCCGTGGGTTACCCTCCAAGGGCCCCGAGTGAATTTGACCAATATTTGTTCTGGGTTCAACAAAGAGTTCCCTTCACCCTTACCTCATGTAAGGACCCTAAATATTATGGCCACTAAGGATACCAACTTGCAGTAAGCCTCTAGGAGAGTACAATTGACATTCAATTCCAAACGTATGGGAAGGGTATCAAGTCCGAAATTCTTCAAGAGAACTGAGGACAAATGGCCCGATAAACTCTAGAGGACCTCGAACGGACTCAAAATTCACAAAGCTTTGAGACCAAATGAAAATAGTTGATCCTCAAGAAGAAGCCCCAATATATGATCATACTACTATGATTGGTTAAGCCTCAAAGGGATAATATTTGTTTCTCTCCTGCATGTGAGCTCGTGTGAAACCCCTGTGTGAGAGGGGGATCTCAACCGTGCTTATAAGAAGGTGGGATTTTCTCTCCCTATTACAATATTTTGTGTTTGTCTTGAATTATTTGGAGAGTTATTCTCACAACCTATTCCAAATATCTAGTCCTAGTTTATTTTTGGTGTAAAGATCCAAAAAATAAAAGTTTCTAGTATGATTTTAATTAGCGTTCATTTGCATGGATGTTCATTACACAACGGTGAATTATAGTGAAATTGATGGTATTTTAGACTCGATTCCGAAAAAAGGTAAAAAGAATGATATGAAAACATTATTTTCAATGAACTTATAGTTACATGAAGGAGAATATTTTCTTTTTGTTTGTCACTAGAAAACACTCAAGAATGCAAAATTTCATACTATTTTTTTCTCAACAAGAATTCAATCAATTTCCAAATTATAAAGAATGTCTTTTTGATACCCAAAACCAATGAATATAAGTATTTATTTGTTTGATTGTGAATGAAAACTAAAATATTCATCTAATGCTTTGTTCTTTCACTAATAATGAGAAAGGTTCACTACAGTGATTTGAAAAAGTAATAAGCAATCAACATACAAAGAAATACACTCCCAGCAATAAACAAGAGACCAAAAGAAAAACAAACTACCAAACCATACAATCAAAGAAGAACACTAAGAAACCAAAAGCCATACTTTATAGTCTTTCAGAATTGACTAAGGGATAAAAAATAAAGAAAACAATACTTTGATCAAGGATCTTCCTTATGAAAATGTCTAATCAATCGGATAATCGAGAAAAGTGGAAAAAAGAAACTAATTTTGAGAAAAAAGGTCTATTTTGCAATAAGGAAACAAAAACTCAATAAGGACTAAAAGAATGAAAAATAGCAAGTTTGAGTCAAACAGAGAACAAGATCTGATAGAATAAGATCTGAGTTAGAGAAAGAGATCCACATATTATACCCAACAAGCAAGAAAGTCTACAATTTTTCAAAGAAAGAAAAATCAACACTCTGGTAATCAAAGCACAAGAGTGCTCCAATGCTCTCTAGTAAATTCTAGGGGAGCGCTGATTAAGAAACAACACTCTGACTTGAACTGCAGAGGAGCACTAGTTCTGAGGAAATATTAAGAAAAAGTTAAAAAACTTAGTAACTCGGGGAAATTCAGTAAGAGGATCTGTGAAACAACTTAGCAAAGACAAAAAGATGTAAGAAAAACCAGATCAGTAAATAGGATCTAAGGCTAGGAAAAGATGACGAACAAACCAAGAAAAGAACAAATTGAAAATTTGATCCCTAGTGGAGTCGCCAATTTATGTTACAGAAATATTCCCCTGCGAACAGGTGAACTTTCCCTTGGAGTATTGACCCCTAAACCAAGACATAAACGATCATTTGGACACTATCATTCCTATAGATTCATTTTATCCATCTAAAAGAGAGGAGGAGAAGTATGATGTACCTCGTATGCGATGTTTTTCCAATATGCTCCAATCCGCAAGCTCGAAATAGTACCTACAATGGACAACAAGAAACAAATGACTATCTCCTACTCTAATGATTAGACAAAATCAATCGATCTATGAAAATTAATACAAGCATAGACAAGCACATGTAAATGCATACTTGAAGGAAATAGGCCAAGTATATTAATGAGAAATTCAAAAGGAAACTTACAATATTCAGATGATGTTGTAACAACCTCTCCAAGTCCTCCTCGTCCAACCCTTTCTCGAAAGAGCCACAATCAAAATAACAATGCTTTGTTGATCTTCTCCCCTTGTTCACCATGAGAATGCCTCCATTTATAGGCTTTGAGAGGATCAACCACCTTGGGTATATTTGTAATTAGTTGAAGATAGTTGTGATATCTTCCTTAGATGCATCCCAGGAGTTATATTCGAGCTAAACCAACTCAATCCATCCATAGTTGTCTTTAGAAGAAAATGGGATTTCTTTCAAGATTTCCTCAACCAAATCAATGCTCCCTTAGAATGGGCAACAAAACACTACAATGTTCTCCTGAGATGGAAAATGAGGGTTAGTGCTCCCTGTATATGAGCACGGGAGCATTTATCTTCCTAAGACTTTCCAAGATGAGAAATTCCCATAGAAAAAAAATTGTTCTGACTTTTAGATGATGGGGCTTCTTCTTATAACATGTTTTAGGGGTTGTATCAAGTTTTTTGATGGTGTCAATCATGATTATACACTTATATAAAGAGAATGGGACACCTACAACACTTGCGACAAAAGTGTGACACTTACAATAATGAGAATGAGACATTGTCGAAGTGAGGAAGTTTGATGTGTAACAGGCACTATGCTACTTCGAGCTTCAAACATTTTTACCACACAACATCCTAAGTCCCCCAAACATCAAATTGGTGAATTCTCGAGCTGGCACTTCGGTACTTTGTTACTCCAACATTTTGCTACTTCAGGCTTCATAAGTTTGTCCTTTAACACATTCCAAATCCCCCGAACACTAAATTGGAGAACTATTGAAAGTGATTCTCCAGAGCTTCGAGACTCTGGTGCTATGGAGCTTTAGGCTTCGGAGGATATTACAATACAACACTCCACTTCCTGCAATTTTCAAAGTGTCGAATCTCTGAAGGGTTCAAGAATCAACATTCCATGTTCCCTGCTGAGATCTATAGTAAAAAAGAACTACGAGACTCCGGGTCTTCCTACGACTCCAACACACAACACCTTTGAACTTTCTAATGTCGAAGAAGTGATATAGAACTAAAAATCCTCCAAAAACCAATGGCTAAGATCTCCTCTAGAACTTTGGGCTTCAGGAGTTCTGAGGCTCTAACACATGTTGCCACCCGAATTATTGAATGTTGAACTAGCGATGGCATGAGATCTATGATTGATGTGTCCCTGTCAACGAACATCCTAGATTGAATCTGGGCTTTGGGGCTTCAGGACATTTCATGCCATAACACCTTCCACCCACAATCCTTCGAAGAGTTGAATATTCAGACACTCGATCAGGGATGATTTTAAGGATGGAAATTTATTTTTAAATGTAGAAACCTTAGCGAATCTTAGTAATCCTTCATATGCCAACTATAAATATTTGGCGATATTTTTGTAAAAATATTCAAATTTCTAAGGATTCTATATAGTTTGTAAAAACTTTTGGTGATTTTTAAGGTAAAATAATTTTATCCTATAGAATTTGGGTGAATCATTTTTAGAATAAAGAATCTTTTTTTTGAAAAACCATGGAAAATTATCCCATGAGAGAAATTTAGCCCCTAAAATCATCCCTGCACTCAATAATTTGTGAAAACGTGTCCCCCAACAATGAAGGGTCTGGATTTACTTCGAACTTTGGAAATTTTCACACCATCACACCTTTTATCCATAGAACTATATATTTTCAAACTTCTGAAGGTTTGAAAATATTCTGACATGTGTCCCTGATGACCAACATTTTATATTTACTCTAGAGTTCAGGATTTCAAGATATTTTCCTCCTGGCCACACAAGAACCCATTTCTCCCAAAGTGTTGAACCTCTAAACTATCATGAGATCTACATCTCACACTCCTCCAACAACCAATGACTGAGATATCCTCCAGAACTCTAGGCTTCGAGAGTTCCCACTACTAATCACCACCAAACCCCTAAACTTTTGAATGCTAAATCAGTGAAGGGAATATATCCATGGTCCACGTGTCCCTAATAATGAATGGCCTAGATTTACTCTAATCTTTGAGACTTCGGGCCTTTTCACACCTGAACACTTTTCACCCATGATCCTCTAGATTTTGGAACTTCTAGACACTCGCTAATATGTTGACATGTGTTCCTGACGACCAATGGTCATGATTCACTCCAAAGTTTGGGACTTTGGGATAGTTTCCTCCTGGAAACACAAGAACTCATTTCTCCCATAGTGTCGAAGCTCCAAACTATCATGAGATCTATGACTCGCATTTTCTTGTGTGTAGATTCAATGATTGGGATTTGATCTTCTCACATGTGCTTCTCCTCTAATCTAGGTTTTTATCCAAAGGCCCAGATCTATGCTCGGTTAATCCAATGGTTGGAAATTCTCATAGTGATATATGGTGTAGATTCACTATGAGACTTCGGTATTTCAGGGCTTTTTCCTCCCTTCCAACAAACAACAAAAAATTGTCGGAGCAGTGAAGTCCAAAGGACTTCATTTCTTAATGACCACACACTTTCTTTAGATATGGTGGTTGTGATGGATCTGTATTCTCATGAACATATCCAACGACCCATATCTATGCTCAACCAATCCAACAGCTTGCACTCCTTAGAGTGATATACGACATAGATTCATTCCAGGACTTCAGGATTTCGGGGATTTTTCCTCCCTTCCAACAACAATTGAAAGTTGTTGGAGCAAAAAAGTTCAAATGACTTCGGTGCTTAATGACCATGCACCTTCTCCAGATCCAACGGATTTGAGGGATCTGTCTTCTCCCAAACATATACAAAGGCCAATATCTAATATTGTGGACCAAATCAATGATTTCTTTGGTTTCTTTCCTCTGCTTGATTTCTCGAACCGCTACACCTTCTAATATTTTGAACATAGTCCAAGTGTTCTCTCAGCGCCATATTGACACCCATGGACGCATTATAACTTCAATTCTCTATGAAAATTCGCTTCAATTTCAACTTGCACATCCCATCCAGGATCATTTTTCAAAATTGGAGCTCTGATACCGTATTGAAGCATCCCTAGCCACCTGTTGGGCTATGCCACATGAAACTCTTTGGGAACTGTATAAAAAAAATAAATCATATACAAATACTCCGCAAATACATAGATTCTTACATAATAAAAATAGAAATACACATGCAACATACACAAGAAAAATGCATCAGAAAGAATGCATAAATAAAGTTGAAGCATGTAATTTACACACAATTGACACTTATATTTTCTATAAAGACCACCAACTTCATGCAGACCTTCTACATTCCTCCCATACATATACCACAATGCTTGTAATCTCAGTAGAGGTTCAGCCCTGATATGGGGATAAACTCTACAAGGGAAAAGGGAATACTAAGCCAATCTAAGGTTTGTCCAGCAACATAATTTCTCAGTCCAAGGTGCTCAACTATTACAACTAGCCTACATTCTCTCATTCCCCACATGCATGTCCCACCCTAGAAAGTCTTCCCCTTCTCTGCTCAACAATCCCTCAGTTGCCTCACTTCCCTTCTAGGGCTTCAACAATAGGCTGGATAGGAAGTTTCGGATCCCTGTAGCTATTTCCTAGTGCACCAGGGAACAATTACAAGTAGTTTCTTGCCTAGAGAAAACTACTCATAGGCCTGACAACACATTTATTCGACATAGAAAAATTCTCACCTAGAGAGAATGCCTACAGGACTAACAACCCTCTTCTTCGACCTTGGCCTAGAGAGAATTCCTAGGGGCCTGACAAGCCACCTCTTCATCCTTCATTCAAACCAGGTTTCACGTTGTCCACAATGCTAGGCTTGCCAAGTACATGTCTCGTGATGGAAACAACATAGTTTGGATGGTAGGAGAGAATAATGGAAAATGCTCTAGCTCTTAAGTTAACCAGGTACAAGTAAAGGTACCATTACAATACTGGTTCGGGAAGGTACAGGTATGATGCCCATGATAGAGAGGATCCAAGGGCAGCTGAAAATACGAGAGTGAAGTAATGGGGAAATCATGGAATACCCCTGGTAAGAAATGAAGGTTACCCCTCTCCAGGAATGATGAGAATATCCCTCCCCTAAATATTGTAGCACGATGGGGTGTAAGAGCCCATTTTCCCCAAGAATGAAGAGATTCCCCACGAAAATACACTAAGTTTACAAAATATATCAACATGTCCCCTACTGGACACTTGTCTTCATGAAGCTTCATGAGTTCCACTTGTAATTTGTTCCCTTCCAATAGAAACTTAAGATAACATAAACTCATATCCATACCTTACAGTTTAGGAATATTAATTTAATATTCCTTTGGGATTAATCCCTCTAGCTTAGCCCCTTCCTAGACTCTTATCCCCCCTTCCCTTTCTAGTGGAGCTTATCCCCCCATACTCATTTGTGGGTTGGTCCATAGTAGTGATGTACCTTATTAATGTTATGAGTGTTTACATATTACAATAATAGGCTCACTCGCATTTAGCATCTAGTCTCTCCAACCTAATAATCACATAATCCTTCTCGCCTATAATAACCTGGCTCACCAGCCTATAAGTATATTTACATTTACATTTACAATTAGGGTTCACCCTAGGGGTATTACACAATATTCCCTTCATGGGAACCATTATTGCACCATCGTGTGTCCAGTTCCCCCAGACATCAAGTGATTACAAGCCACATGGCCTCCCTTAGGGTGTGCCTTATTCTGGAACCCATAGTTCCCTAGCCTCCTTCAAGAAATACCTTTTTCCAGAAACCCATTGTTCCATGGCCTCCCTTAGGGAGTTCTTCTATTGAGAACCCATAGCTCCCTGGCCTCCTTAAGGGAGTGCCTTTTTACAGGAACCCATCATTCTATGGCCTCCCTTAGGGAGTGCGTTGTTCAGGAACCCATGGTTCCCTGACCTCCTTCAAGGAGTGCCTTTTCTAGGAACTTTTTGTTCTATGGCCTCCTTCAAGGAGTTCCTTTTTCATAAACTCATGGTTCCTTGGCCCCCTTTAGGGAGTTCCTTTTTCGAGGAACTCATCATTCCCTACCCTCCTTCGTCAAGGGACAATTTTCCCCACCAATGTCAAAATATAAGGTATGCTTACTCACTATCATTTCTATCAAATAACTGTCATATGTTATTTATCATCATATATTTTTCACTTCCGTTTTTTTTTTTTTTTTGTGCAGATACTTGGTCCAACAATATACAAACCATTTAGTCTTGGCTTCCCTACAATCCCTTCAGGTATATGTTCCAAAATGGCATGCATTCAATCCCTCTGCAAATATATGCATATCCTAGTCATCCCCCCTTGACATTTATCTTTAGGATCCCCACACCTAGCTCTAGGGTACCATCACCTCCATTGAAATCAAGTACTCTCAATCAGTAGCATTCTCACCTCCATGAGTTGCCTCACATATATTTACCCCTTGGCATATTGAAAATCATGTTATTTTATCCATTAGGATTGGGAATCCTGGTAGTGTTACACCTAAGAGTAAGAACCTCATACTTATTCCTCATCATCATGTTAACCACCCCATTATGGACTCCCACATCATGTTTTTTGTTACATTAAAATGCACCTATGCATTGTCATTAAACCCCCATATCATCCGATATAAATTTCCCATCTATAATTTCATCCTCCATTCATATACCTAGTACAGAAACAGACCCATGGGGCCACCACCCTCCACCAATCTCCACTTCCATCCTATACCAACCAATACATACTTCACTAGGGCACCCATTTATGTACATGTACTTTCAACCACATTATTTATTCATTTGGTAATTGTATTATGCATATTTCAATTTCAGCAAGTACTATAGATTTAGGTCATCACAATCAATGATGTTTTTCCTTGGCACACAACAACCCATGTCTCCTTTGGTTGGGGAATTTTTACTTCCCTCATTACCTCTACAAGATATTTGTACCATATTAAAAATTTTGACCATTACAGACACCCATGTCCCACGTCACTCTATTTTGACCTATTTTACATCTCCTTGTAGTCTCACCCATTCAAAAAAATTTCACCCCATATCTGGTCGTCCCCCTAACACCAAATCATGTTTTATGGTTGATTCCATCCATAAACACCCCCAAACCAAGAGAAGTTTTGTAATTCCCTATATTCCAGACATCGTCCATGATTATTAGCCCATTTACCTTCACCAATATAGTTTCTGACACCATTTTGATCAATCCACGTCATGCCCCCTTCCTTGTCAACATCAACACAACGTTCTAATAAGGTGCCAGTATCTTGGCTCTCATCCCACCAATAATGAGTAGCCTTGAACGACGGAAAAAGAGTCATCATTGATTTCTGATGTTGTTGACCTCCATAACATTCGAAACCAACCAAGTTTCATTTTATGGGGGGTCTTACTATGCGACCATTGCAGTTTACAGTAGCAGTCGAAGACCTCTAAATTTGATAAGCCATCAATACCTCCACATTGTTCACCTCTCAATTCAGATCTATCTCAGTCATCTAAACTATCATCTATTGTTTTTGACACCCCCGAGGGCACTGCAGATATCTACTTCACCAACAGTATTAGTAATTGTTATCATTTTCTGTCTTCATGAAATGAACATGGGACATGCCTTCCTCATTTGTACAAACATGTTATTTTCTAGAGAATACCTGGTTCAAATATTTTTGTCCCCTCTCCCTCCAACATTTTTCTCTCACCATCCCTCACTACAAAGTTCTCTCGCGCTTTTATACAATGATGTCATCACCAAAATAAACGATGATATATTTCAACTATATGTATGCTCTTAACCCCACACATAAGGGGGAATTTGTTATTACCAAAAAATTTCTCACCACAAACATAAACAATGGATGAATAGATAGTCAATACAAGCACAACATACTACCAATAATTATGGAAGGATCACACTCAATTTGGAAATATAAGAACAAAACTATACAAAAGTGGTTATGAATTTTCTTGTGTATTGAGAAAAAATAGGCGTGCACATCCAAGAAGGCTAACACAACATACAATAGAAAAAGTACACGGTCCACGTAATTGATAGTCAGAAAAACTAGGCGGATGCGGAAATGGCACATTGAATATTGTTTTCGAGCCTCAACCACTTCTGGGATGGAGTGGATCTCCCCCATACCCAAAATCGCTCCCAAATTCCCTCTTGGGATCACTGAAAGGGGTGGGAGGTACCTCCAAAGGCCTCCCCTTCACATTTGGAACCAGTTTGGAAAAAGCTTTCCATCCTCCTATAAATAGAGGGCCATTGTATGAAAAGAAGAAGAAGAAATTTGAGTATTGTTGTTCCAATTTGTCTTTGAGAAGCCATCTTTCTCTAAGAACTCTTTGAGCATTCATAGCAAGTGTTGCACCTCTCTCCTCTTGAGAAGTTCAAC
>CBVK0101380899.1:0-11701 GCA_900067695.1 Picea abies | reverse complement strand
AATTTAAATTAACATTAAGTATGGCAATAATATGGTAAAAATAACATGTGCCTCCCATGCATTTGGAAACCCTTTTTGACCTGTGATTCGTCGATGGTGAAGTTGGAATCAGAGGTGGATTAAAGAGTTAATGTGGTGGTTTTTTTGGAGGAACGTAATGCCACCATGCATTCAATGCATGGGATATGGGCATTCAATAGGAGGTATACCACCTTTGCATTGGGGTTTTGGGCATTTCATTTGGTTTCAAGTTGTTAGTAGTTGTTTGAGTGATACTCTTGTTCCAAGAGCTAGATCGTGGTGGTTGTAGTAAGTGTGGCATTATTTTTTCAAAGGTATTTGAAGTGTAAGGAAAGGTATGGTACTCTAGCTCGTACCCATCAAACACATATTTTTTTGCAGTGGTAATTTTGGAAAATGGATCTACTTGATTGGTTAATCTTAGTGTGCTTTTGCTTGTCTTCTCTCGATTTGTTTTGGAAGGTTATGAAAGAATTGTCTTTTCTCACGACCCTCTTTTGATTTAAATCGTTCTAGTATATAAGCATTCTTTCGAGTTGAAGTACCCTTTGTCCAACTCTATGAACTTTATGTATCTCGTTTCGCCCTCATACAATACTGCTACATTCAAAGGAAATCCACGTCCATCATGTTGTAAATGAGTGATAATGGGAAGGGTTTTAGAGTCGTTCCATTATTGGTTTTCCTGTTACAGGTTTGGAACCATATCTTTAAAAAAAATATTACAATGTTTGTCCTTGCATGACTGGAGCAGTGGCTTTTAAGAAATCTTGAGCATGATTTTTGGGATAAACCCTATTTCTAATTCAATCCAATGTGTGAACGTTGGTTTAGGGTTTGGGTTTTTTGTGTCATTAGCATTATATCTAATTCCTCTACGGGACTGCTCCAAGACCAAGCCTGAACTTTATGAGATTATATTGTCCATATGTAAATTTGTTTGACCCAATTCCTTGTTGCTCTTGTATAGAAAGGCCAAAGTATGAATCAAAGTTCTTGTTGTGGATACCATCAACATTATTATGTTGTGCCCAAACTAAAGTTTTGTGATTGACAAGGGTTACTTGTTGTTAGGGTTGGATGAAGTGTTTCCCAACTTCGAATCTTGGTGGTTATGATGGATTTTTGGGGCCATTTGTTTTAAAATTTTCATGAAACTAGTTCAAAATTTCTTATGAAAATTATAAATCTTGCATCTGGTTAAAAACATAAGTTATTGATCAAGAATATGGAGGAATTAAGCGTTGTATTTTTAAAAGGGAGAAGTGGAAACGACCTGGGTAATTTATATACATTGGTTTTTAAAAACTATAACCAATAGTGCATGTCTTATCCTTTTGCTACCTGTTTAAAATAATTTTTGGGCTACTTGTTTAATACAAAAATTGTTTGGAATAAGTGGTAAAAGTTTTGAGCACAATTTGGTTATTGGTTCTAGGCATACTAATCTTTAATATGGATTAAAATTATTACAAAGTCATGGAGAAATTAAAAGAATTTTCTTTTTACACAGGATCAAATCCCTCATGTTCTCATTTTCCATGCATCATTCCTTAATTCCTAAATCCATATATCATTGAAACTTCATCTCTTCTTCCCCCTGTTATATGAAATAAAAGTGTTTTTCTATTGAAGAAGAATGTTGCTAGCAGTTTGGCATGAACAATTTGATAGGAAGCATGCTTGTTTTAATAGTTCCAATTATGGTGAAGGGGAGAATTGAAAATGATATCTTTTTGAATGGTCATTCTTTTTTTTATTACATCCAGAATGAGTCAGCATTAACAAAGGATAATGGGCATTAAAAAAATGGTTATATGTCTTGGAAATGGATGATTACTTGATGTTTCAGGTCCAACCCCTTCATGATTTCACTTTTCATAAGGTGTTCCCTTAATTCCCAAATCATGTTTCATATTGAGATCATGTTTTTTTTCCCCTCATACACAAGCAAATTTGAAAATTTCCTTTCAAAACATGGGCAATGGAAATACTAATAGTCAATATAAATGGTACTTAACATGGAAAATATGAAGGATTAATGACAAACATTGGGTTTGGTTTTCAGATGATAGTTGAAAGTTCATAACTGATATATTTGATTAGAAACATGTACCATCTTTCCTTATCATTGGTTTTCATTCTCCATACATTATGAAACCCTTCATATTCCCAATTACATTGTAAATCCCATGTTCTTATTAAATATTAGTTGTATGAGTGGTGAAATCTATAAATTATCTTAAGGCAAAAAGATAAATCTGATTTTGGGTTAATCTTCCCTTTTATCCATTGATGATTGCATGCTTGATTGTTGATTGAGTCAGAGACACTTCTAAAATTATATTAAATGCAAAATGTATTTGATGTTGCACTTTCTATGGTATACATAGTATGACCTATGTCTTCATGATTAATAGATGAGCTTTGTCAGCCCAACAATCCAACAAAGATAAAGCTTTCGCTGATAAATATGAACTTAGCAAAGTGAAACAAGCTGCCATGTCGCCTAGTTCTGATTCATCGTCCCATTCTGTCACCTCACTTTATATTCCTAAAGAACAAGAGCCTAAGAATATCACCTTTGGTGATATGCACTCTGAAGCATCATCAAATGAAGATAAGAAATCTGCTAAGGCAAATTCACAGAAACACATGGTGACTTCAACTCAAGACGGTGGACAGAGGAGGACAACCTCCCAC
Source organism: Picea abies (assembly GCA_900067695.1). Classification (NCBI taxonomy): domain Eukaryota; kingdom Viridiplantae; phylum Streptophyta; class Pinopsida; order Pinales; family Pinaceae; genus Picea; species Picea abies. The sequence goes on along the minus strand of CBVK0101380899.1, from coordinate 8,977 downwards.
AAGAAATATACTTTTTTATCTTATTTTATGACGATGTTGTGACAGTTTATTGATGATAGACTTGCACTTTTAAATTTTGGACAACAAACAACATATATATATATATTTGGCATGGTTAAAATATTTATTGGAGTCACAAGTGTTTTTATGACATTATTAATTATTTTGGGGCTAATGGATGTAGATTAACTTTATGGGTGGTATACATATTACAAATGTGGAGGTACAAGGGGATATTTTGAAAATTAAATAATTAAGTCATTTAGGGGGTCCCCACCTATTAGTTATTATTTATTTAAAAACCCTTATTGTGATTATTTATTAAAATTTGTCCCACTTAACTAAAGTTAGTTGACTACTTAACTAAAAGTAGTTGAACTAATCAAAACTACCTTTGAAGAATAAAAGAAGAACTTGTGAAGGGACAAAGCAGGAGGAGAATATAGAGGATAACTCTAGTAAGGTTTGTTCTTGCTCTAGAAGAGATTACATTCATTTTCCATTCACTTCTGAATTACTTGAAGGCTAAATATTCTTCTTGATGGTAGGGTTTTACTAAAGGTGGAAATAAGAAGGGCCAAGAAGCAAAGATTATTGACATGCTTACAAAGGTCAATCACTTGTTTTGATAGTCTCGTCATTATGATTCGACTTCTGAATTAATTTTTCAGTGTTGATTAGGATTGTTTTGCAAAGTCAAGATAGTGGCATATTTATGGTTTGTTGATTCAGTTATGTCAGTCTTGGTCTTTACTTAAAAGACACCAGTAGTCTCTATGTGATGTAATATTCCACCTCTAACTTCTAAGTCTTACTTTTGTCCTTACCCACGCAGGGGTATGAAGAGAATTTATTTGGCTGTAATTTCGAATTGAATTAATAAAATATTTGTTGATTTTGGGTCTCACTTTTGGACTTGATGTGAAATGATTTCATATTTATCTTTTAATATTTTTCTTAATCTGTATAAATATTTTGTTTTAAACATTTTATCTTTCTTTGATAAAACAACACACACATAAAAGCATCATTAGCCCAAGTACATATTGCTTGAGGACTAATTGATATTTTTGCAAAGGCTATAAACAAAGTGTAGTAATTCCCCCTATCTTGCCTTAGCCCATCAAAATCCAAAAATGTTGGTATAAGGAAATCCATTCCTTTTCATCAACAATGTACAAGGCCAAAAGAGCTTTTGCTTATGCTCACGAGTCTTGGATATAATTATGTTTAGTTATATTTTTGTTTCATGTATAAGTTTGAGAACTAATGTTGGTAGAGAAAATTGATTACATGTATATTTCTGGTATCTTTTTAAGATAATGACAACAAACTCTTTAAAAAGTTTTGAACAATGTATATAGAGTAGGGTGAAGAGGCATGCGAGATCAAAAGATATACATGATGCCAAAAGAGTTTTTTTTAATGCATATAGCATCTAATACATTATAATTTTGTTTTTATTTATAGAGTTACAAACCTTTTTCTTAGGAGAAAAAAAATCACATTGGTGCTTGAATGTAACCTTTACAATGGTGCTTTCAAATATCTATCACATTGGTGTTCCTACATGGGTTCTTGACTAGAGCTTTAGAATATTTATCACACCAATGCTTTACTGTAGATTTTGAATTAGTGTTGTAACATGTCCCGTGAGCGTTGGTAATTCAATATATTATAGATGTGTTGGTGCTCTACTGTAACCTAAGAACACTAGAGCTTTTATAGATTGGGGATGCACTAGTGCTACAATGTGGAATATGCATTCATAAAATAGAACACATAAACCAATAATGACACAGAACTCGTGGTTTGATGAATTACATATAAAAAGTGCACTGATGCTTTTTGTAGATATGGGAGCATTAGTGTTATGTGTCTGATTAGGACCATTAGTGCTCCATGTATACCAAAATCACCATCACTTCATCAAAGAGTATAACAACACCCATGTCCTTATTTTGATGAAGTGCACTAGCTATGTGCCATTTATCCAAGTTTGTCATATAGGTTATGAATGATGGTGAATGATGGTGCTTTCATATCAATAACAATTAACTTGTACACCTTATATGCCTAGACACATCAATAGAAAATCATATCTAAAAACCTTCACCCACTAAGACAAACTTTTACAAAATTTCCACCTACTGAGACAAACCTCTACAAAATCTCTGTAAAAACCTCCATAAAAAAACATTTCCAGAAAAAATTGCTCCTAGTTGAGATTATTTTGAAAGTTTGGTTTATAAAATAACATTAAAAAACTTTGCAAAAACCTCCATGGAAGTCTATTTTCCTATTAATGTCATTGTGATATTCTTTCCTTGATTATAATTAACAACAACAACATTATTTTTCTTCCTCCGATGATTATTTATTTGTGTATGTTAACTTATCCTTGCAATAAACATCTTTGAAAATACAAATATCAAACATCTCAAGCTCCTTTGAAATTTGGGAGATTAATTCACCAATGAATTGGTGACTAACTATGCTTCTTCTCCATCACTTTAAGTATAATGGTTGAATTATTGATGTAGACCTCTATTGAGTGATTGGATTTTTTATTGCAAGCATTGTCACAATTATTGTTTCTCCTTCCAATAGTTGACACAATATAATTTTTATTTGACACTAAAGTTAAACTTGTCGGATGCCATGGCCCAAGTGTTGTCAATTGTCAATTTGTGCTCACATAAGTTCGCCAACCATAACAAAGCTTCTTTATGCATTCTTTACAAGGTAACCTTGTCTTCATATGTATACTGCTACACCTCATACTAGGAATTGAGTTGCCTCACCTAATCATAAAGTCATAGAGTTTCTATTTGACTGCCATAGGACAAATTTTCCATCTCGGTCTTCACTTGGAGAGAGGATCCCAAATTTGAAAAGGGAGGAGGAGTGTTGCTTAATTTTAGATTGGAATGACATATAGGGATTCCCTAACCAGTATTCATCTATAACATTATGATTTGTGTTTCTAAATTCTACAATATTTGAGCAATATAGATCATGTGTTTGTCAAGTTCCCTATTTTGCTATTGAAATTAACCATCCCTTCATTGTGCTCTTCAATTCATCTCCACGAATAATTTTTCATCTCCTATGAGTTTTAACAATAAATTTTGTATAAAACTCCCATATTTATACGTGAAACAATGCTCTAATACCAACTGGTATAACCACATCACAAATCATAATACATGATTTAAAATATATAGCCTTGCAACTATAACATGTCAAAATAAGTTAGCAATATCAATTGGTATAACCACATCACAAATCATAATGCATGATTTAAAATACATAACCTTACAACTATAACATGTCGAAATAAGTTAACAACTTATAAAAGACATCACAAAAATTACCATGATGCAAATATTTAGACAAAAAATTAATACTCAATTTGTGTTAACAAAGTAAAAGTATACAATAAAAATATCAACAACATAAAACTTTGATGACTCGAAAACTCAAGTAAGCTTCATTTTATGGAATATTTATAGTCTAGTTTAGGAAGACAACACTCCATCTACCATTTGTTCATAGTCCACATATATTGCATTTATTTAAAGAAAATCGAGGAAGAAGAAGGGATAGAGTCATGGATGACAATCTATTGTGATTGTAAATGTTCCACACATGAAGTGTTGTTTGAGTTGTGTAATTATGTCAACATGTCTATGTTATTTTTTATTGTGACATCTTTCTAGTGAAATCAACATATCAGTTTACATGAAAAAAAAAAATTCATACATGACTAGGTCTCAACTTAGACTACATGACACATATTTTAGCATGCCTATGATACACCAATGTCTATCACTCCGCTCTATGTTAAGGGTTGATCACTACAACTTGCATCCTACATTAACTTTTCTATATCATTTCACACCTTTCAAACAACAACTAAATATGTATCCCTATACTCAACCAAATTATAGTTTTACACTAACTTTACTACTTCATTTTACACCTCTAAATCAACAACCAAATATATATACTTACACTTACAAATTATAATCAAACTTCTCATTTGCAAAGTAATTTCTTTAATATTAATTATTTTCGAACAAAATATTTTTGATCTATAATAAGTAAACTTATAGCTTTATTTTATTATCATATAAAAGATTAAACTACATTGTGTCCAACCTTTCAACAAGCATTCAAAATTGCTTTGTTGGAGAGCCACTGAGCCTACTAGCAACAATGCTACAAATTTAAACTCAGACTTGCTTTCAAAATACCTAACGATGTATAGTCTATAATAGATCCTCAATATACATATACAAAAATGTATCATTATTTATACGCTATGGTAGAAAAAACATAATTGGTAGCATTTACCCAGAGTTCGGTGCTAGGGCATTTAAGTCCAGATGAATAGGTGCCACGACGAGAGATGAAGCTTCATCTAAATTACCTGCGTTGCCATGGTCGATTTGCGGAGTCAAATTTTGTAGTGACCTGATGCGAAGCTCCTCTAATTGTTTTTTGAGTGCCAAACACTCATCCTGAAGGTGGTGGATGCTCTGCCTCTGTTGGACCGACTCTTACAGCAATGTTAACACCCGAGCTAATAAACCACTGCAATGGATTTGAAGAGAGTGCACATTGTTGCGCATATCCACTAATTCATCCTCCAAAATATCGATTTTTCTAGCCCAGTTCCCCAAACCGCCATTTTCCATTATCCATGTCCACAGACTCGACACTCTGAATAGCCAAAGCGAGAAACCTGAGGAACTACCCAGTGAATTCTCTGCCAAACCAAAAGTGCCATACTGAAATATAAAACCCTTCCTGAAATTCAAATCCCAACACATGAGAATTGTAATGGATGGATAGACTTATGCACTTGCTCTCCACCTTAATTCATGATTACGAGAGACCTCATTAAAATCCGTTATGCCCACTTCAATCCCACATTCCTTCTGAAGCGATGGTGGGAGCAAGGGATAAGATAACTCCTAGTAGGGGGAGTTATGAAGGTGCCTGGAGGTCGCATGACATGCACGTGGCTCTGTCCTTGGATTATGTATCTTGCATATACCCTCCATGTGGATGACTCTCGATAGTTTGATAATGGGGTCCTGATGAATTAAAATCCCCCCCGCCAACCATACAACTTTAAAACCTCATGAGATCGATCAATGGATTTGAGTTTATGAGATCGATCAATGGATTTGAGTTTCGTTGATAGAGAGAATCCTCGCTTATAACCTAATGGCTTGATTGACTTGTCTATCCACTTCTTAATTGTTAGATCTTAGCACATAAAAAAAATCAATTATGCAAAAGATATCTCTCTATATATAAACCAAACACCAATACTTATTATTTTTATATATAGTAAGCATTGATACTACCATTGATATATACTTAAAGCAAAATGTCTTCTATAAAATGGGACTACTAACATCCGTATGGAGAGTAATTTTCAAGCATTCTTCCTCTTTCATTAAAAATAAAAAATAAACTTAATTGCAAACATTCTTAGTGATATGCTCATATTCCTTAACATGCATGGCACATGGCTAATCCCACATATTTCCATTTATATTATTTTAAAATCAAATAATTAAACAGATAAACCACTTCATATAACTAATTTACTCTACAATGTCATCATATTTATTTACTTTCCTCTATTTAAAACCGTATAAAAATGCTCACCACATGGTTGGTGTCCATTACCCTCATGCTCTACATCAATATGCCTCTTATTTAATCACCAAATATATAAAATAGCCAAAAGGAGATAAGATCAAGGGATCCAAATCCTACCATGTGGTCATAACAATTAAATATATCATAGGCTTATTAAAATTTGAAGTAAAAAGACTTGCTTACATAAGCAAACTCACTTTTAAATGAAAAACCAGTTAGCAAAAATATTTTTTTAGTTCTTGCGATTGAGTTATTCTCATGTGAAAATCGTTTAATACGTATAATTTAATTTTAATAATTTATTCATGTATTTAGTAAAGGGCTTGACATACTATCATCTTTATTGTTATTGTTAAACCATGTTCTTTTATTGAAAATAAAGTCAAAATAATACATTAAATATACTAGGAAATCATACTCTGGCAAAGTATGTTTCTAGAAGAATCAATGATTATATATATTCATCTTTCTCGTAAATGTTTTGTTTTGCAATTTTATATTGTGTTTTATGAGGGTAAATGTTAGATTAAAAAATTATTTGCATAAAGTTTTTTATTTTGTTTAAAGTTTTTATTTTATTATTTTATTTTTATTTATTTTAAATGAATCTCAACTTTACATCAACATGACATTAAGCTACTTTAATATTGAATAAATATTTTAACTTCATAATTTTTTTTGAATGAGAGAGGGGGATTTAGTTGAAAGGTAAAAAAACAAACTTTTGAAGTATATATAATAAGTATATGGTATAAGTGAATTTTTGGTTTTTTAAAAGAAGAGTTTGATTGGTAGTGGAAGATAATATAGAAATTAAAGGTGTAAAAGAAGACTCGAGTTTTTTATGACTAGTTAATTAAGAACGAGATTTTAATTTTGTAAGTGATGCAATCCAATCCGTAAGTAAGGGTAAGATATTCCTCATGATTCATAGCCTCAACAATAATTGGCTCATGAAGAGTGAAACATGTTACAAGTGAGATTTGAACTTGGGTGGTGAGGATAACATTCTCCTCCTTAACCACTTGAGTTAGACTCAATTGACAATTAAATTTTTGGGGGTGCTAGTCCCGAGAAAACATAGTCTTGTAAGGCCAACTGCAATGGGCATCATTGTTGGCAAAGCTTGCAGTAAAATCATAGATCTCTCAATAGAAATGGAACCTTGGACAGGAGGACCAAAGTCCTCCCTAATCACCAATGAACCACAACATGGGATCATTTTAATTGGTGTAACCAAGCACCCCATCCTTCAGCCTATAAGCAACAACAAGATATTCATCATGGTTCACGAAGAGCTTCAATCAACAATATGCTCATAAAGAGCATACGAGTCACAAGCTAGATTTGAATATGAGTGAGGAAAATAACAATTCTTTCTCTAAACCACCCAAACTAAACCCAATTGACATTTAAAGAGGAGGGTACAATACTATAATTTCTTGAGAAATCACCCATCTTAATACTACTCTAGCCTAAGCATGCTTAATTATATAGTTTTAATAAAATTTGACACATTGATGCTTGTATGATTACAAAATTTGTAGCTTATGCCAAAAAAAAATGTTGGAAAAATTTCTTATCTTATAATAAATTATTGTCCTTATTGTCTTTATGCTATATTAATTTGGCTAGCACATATTAGTAGAGTAAAAAATGAGTGGATATAAAGTGAGTTAGTAGAATAGTGTTTAAAAAGTTGATTGAGCGAAAAAGAGTTAAAAGAATTCAATTCGTTACCATGCCTAATTCTGGGGGATTTGGTTGACTTGGAATTAATGAGAAATTTATTTCCTGTCTTCAGATCAATGGCCAAATTAGAGCAATTGCACAACCCTACATAGTGTTTATTATATTAAAAAACGGCAATAGGATTTGGTTGACTTCGAATTAATGAGAAATTTATTCCATGTCTTCAAATCAATGGCCAAATTAGAGCAATTAATTGCACAACCCTACATAGTGTTCATTATTATAAATAAAACGGCAATGTGAAGAGTTGCAATAATCACAACGGTGGAGCTCCTTTAATGGTACAAGGCAAAGCCTTATAAATTTAGTAGTGTTGGAGGTATTTTATATATGTTGAACAAACACCCGTTAAATTTAAATAGAGCTAGAGAAAACAACTATATTGAATTTATGGCATTAAAACTACTCTTAAAAATAGCAATAAACAACCATGCAAAGTAGATTTAAATCTATAGGAATTCCCACTTAACCCTAAATTCGGATAAAAAGTACAAGTCAACTATTAAACATATCTCTTTGGTCCATAAGGGAGCAGTTAAAAGAAGTGGCCAATTTTTTCAAATATATTTCTTTCATTCACTAGTGTGTTTAGAGAGCACAACGTGGAGGCAACACATGGTCAAAGAAAGCTTGGTGAGTGGCATAAAGCAATTGGATTCTGGTCAAAGAAAGCTTGGTGAGTGGCATAAAGCAATTGGATTCTGGAAGAAAGCCAAGATGGAGCCATTACCATCTAAACACTTTGAAATTTATTGTTTTTTGTTTATCTTCAAAAATCTATCTATTATAAATTTGTTGAATAAGTTATTTATATATATTTTTACTTTTATAACATAATTCAAATACTAAATTAAAAGGGTATGCAGTAAATATTTTTGTAAGGATAACCTAAAGAAATCTTTTGTAATTGACATTTCCCAAATATGGGACTCTCATGAGACCACGCACTCTTTTAATTTGCTAAAAAGATAATGATGAAGTTTATCTTCCCCTCTACCTCACAAATTTCTCACTCCTTCCTCAAGTATGGGGTTCTCATGAGACCTTGCACTATTTTATGTTCGTTAAAATAATAATAATAAAGCTTGTTCATCAAATTGTGGTTTAAGATAAAGTGTTATTGTGGTAACAATTTAAGTTAAAACTTTGATAACTATAAAGTTTTTAATTATATATATAATTATATAAATGAGTTGGTTAAATTTAATATTATATAAGGTTAGAATGTGTTTTTAATCATTTATATGAGTTGATTAAATTTAATATTATATATTGTTAAATTGAAACAATTAATATTAATATTTTTGTAGATTTTAATAGTCAAATAATTGCCTCCTTGTCCCACAAACAAGGGGTTTCATTTGATGTCTAGATTAACCATGATCTTAAAAATAGATTATTGTTATTAGCCCCTGTCGTAGGCATAGAGGGACTATAGCAATCGAAAAATTGTTGACTGCATATTACTTTGTCCTTTGACCCGAAATATTTGGACAATACCTATTGTTGGAGCTATGGAAATAAAAACATATATTTTTATATA
>CBVK0101380882.1:0-45723 GCA_900067695.1 Picea abies | reverse complement strand
TCACTCATCAAAACTCTTGGGCACCCAAATCTGGTGATTACTTGTTCAAACAAGAAGTGTGAAACTGTCTATGCACTGCAGTATTTTACTGGTGTGGCTTCCACCCATCTTTTTAGGTATTCCGTCGTGGTGATGATGTATCTTGCCCCTGTCCTTTTAGATGGTGGGTTAATGGGTCCCACAAATTCTATTTCCCATTTATCAAATGCCTATAATTTTACTTGTCGGTGTACTGGCATGTTGTCCCTTTTGTTGTGTTTGTCTACCCTTTGATAGACATCACATCCCTGACAATATTCGTTCGTTTCTTTGTGATTCATTGGCCACCATAGTCATGTGTGTAATACCTTCTTTGTGGTATCTTTTCATGCATAATGTCCTCCTATGACTCCCTCATGGGATTCTGCTAAAATTATTGGTCGTTCATGCTCTAGCATGTACCTTCGTAAAATGGTATCTATGACCATCCTATATAGATGTCCTGCGATCACTTAATAGTCAGTTGTGCGTACTACCAGATTATTCTTCTACGCAGTGATATATTCTTGTAGCACAGTACCAGTGCTTAAGTATTGGATGATCTCTGTGAAGTAGTCATTAGCAATATGTACTAAGAATAATTGTACATCCAAAAAGGTTTCTTCTAGATTCGTAGGTTCTTCTCCATTTGTGACCCTTGACAGGTGGTCAAGTCTTGCATTCAATTTTCTTGGTTTAACTATTAATTCAAAATCAAATTCTTGAAATAGAAGTAACCATCGATAGATTCTCCCCCCCAACATTGGCTTGTGATCTGAGTGATCTGTAAACATATTAAAGTGTTTCCCCAATAGGTAATTTATGAAATTCTGTAGTGCATAGACCATGGCTAGGCCTTCTCTTTCTTTCGTGTTATAATTTTGTTCTGAGTCGAATATTTTTCTCCTTGCAAAATCTATCTAATGATCCAAGTATCCCGCTTTTGGCTACGCTAAGATAACTCCAATTGTTATCGCTGATGCATCTACATGTACATGGAATGTATTTTCCCAGTCTGGAAATACTAATATTGGTGCAGTAACCATATTTTCCTTCAGGGTATCCAAACCATGTTGACACTCGTCATTCCATTGGTATTTGGTATCCTTCCTTAACAATTTTTCCATTGGTGCTATGATCTGCGCATATACTTTGATGAATTTCTTATAGTATCTGGTGTGCCCTAAGGTTGCTCTTAGCTGTCATACTATTTTTGGTGCTGGTAAGTTAACAATGGCAGTGATCTTGGTTGGATCCAATAACAAGACTTGTTTGCATACTATGTGGCCCAATAGTATCCCAAACGGTGTTCCAAATATGCATTTCTTGATATTCAGTGATATCTAGCACTATTTGCATCGTTCTAACATTAGTCATAAAACTTCCACATGGTTTTTCAATAGATTGTAAATTATCCAATCATCCAGGTATACTTCGAGGAACTGATGGATGAATTCCTTAAATGTTTCTATGACTAATCTGGAGAATATTGTGGGTGCATTCTTTAGTCCGAATGGTATGAATGTGTACTGATAAGATCCCCATTCCATCGCAAACATGGTATTTTTTCTATCCTCCTATGCTATCTTAATCTGATGGTAGCCTGAGAATCCATTAGTGAATGAGTAAGATTCATGTCCCACCACATTCTCTAACACTTCATCCATGAATGGTGTAGGGAATGGGTCGTGTAGGCATGTGTAGTTCAACTTCCTCAAGTCGATGCATATCCTAATCTCTCTTCCTTGTTTCTTGTCATGTACTACCATCGGGCTTATCCATTATGCTTCTTCAACTGGTTTGATGATGTTGGTTTCGAGCATCCTATCAATATCATCTTTAACTTTATGTTTATATATGGGGTTTAGTATATAGGGTCGTTGTCTCATAGGTCTCGCTTTAGGTCTGAGTGGTATCTTCATATCTCCTAGTTCTCTTGCTATACCCTTCATCTCTGTAAATGTTGTGGGACAAAGGTAACTATATTCGTGCAAAAATTATGTGATTCTTTCTACTATTTGTTCATCCTAGTAGTCTCCAATGCTGGCTATTTTGGGCTTCTCAGTTGTCTCAATGTTAACTTTCTTTACCTTGATTGGCACAACAATGAATTTTGATTCTATGGGTGGTCCTTCCACATCTCTTTTGCCTTCTACTTCTTCAATATGAATATCATGTGGATCATCTTCATCTTGTGCTTGCTCTTGCACATGATAACATGACAGTAGTTCCTTGACTATCTGTTTATTCCATTGTTGCTCTTTTGTGATAAATTCTATTTTTGTTTCTTTGATGAATATTACTCCTCTGATTCATTTGAGAGTTGCGTCTATGTTGGGGTTCTCATGCTTGAATGAGAAAGTGATTGTGAAGTTATGTTTCAACCTACTCCATGTTGTAGTTACTTTGTGGAATTCTTGGTCTGTGTACCAGTTTGTTGGTATGCCCTCTAAAGTATGTATGAAATGATGAGGCCATTCCTATGGTGGCATCATTTTCCACAACGTTTTTCACTTTGCAAAGTGTTCCGCTAGTGCCTCTTGTCCTTGGTATTGTTGTTTTTTTTGTATTCCTATTCTGCGCTGAACCTTATGTGCAGTAAGCACTTACATTGATACTAGTCTGTGATGGTCTCTTTATGTGCGCCCCACCATATTGAGGGTGTGGCCTTGAGTGCTAAGTCAAGTGTTGACAGTTGTTGGTTCATTAATACTTCATCTTCGTATTATTTCAAGAATGTTTCCAAATCATTTAGCCCATGGAAACTGAGTAGTTCTCTAATTTATGTGCCTACCCATCTTACTGCACGGTCTATTCTTCCACATATTCACGTGGATACTTTGTGTAGTCTCTGCTGCCATTTTTCTAACATGGTATCTGATTCTATTGCGCATGATGTAATGCTCCACCAACTAAGTACTTCGTCTACAGTTGGGTTTATGTAATCCTCATCATGCACAGTTGTTCTGTACAATTGGCCGATCTCCTCTAAGTCCAGGAAAGTGGGTTCTACAAACCTCCCCCCTTCCGATGGATCTAGTGGTGCTATGACCCTATATTCCCTGGATTCAAATGTCATTTTCCTGGTTTTCAAGATGATTATGGTCTAGTTTTCAAGCGCCCAATCCAAAACAAGTAGTACCGGGTAAGGTGTTGTGTCGTCCACTATTTAAATGACTTCAAAGTATTCTTTAGTGCACACTCCATCAAGATATATTGTTACTCCTTTCAGTCTACCTATTGGTAGGACTCTATGCTCATTTACTAGTTTTAATTGGACATTTGAGTATCCCAGTGTTGGATCTCCCATGCATTGCCTGGTATTCTTGGGTAGCACATTCACTTCGGATCCTAGGTCTAGTATAATGTACATTCACTTCGGATCCTAGGTCTAGTATAATGTCTCCCATATTGAAATTCTCAATGTTAGCATTTAATCTAAATTCCTTACTTGTTCTTGTTCTGGTGTGTAGGTGATTGACAGTTTTTGGTTCTAGCTTCTCTTCCATCTCACTGCTACATTTATCTAGTATGTTTTGCAATATTTTCACAGATGAAGGATCACTTAATACTTTTATGCATGATTGCAAAAATCATTTTATTGTACTTACATGTCCCTTGGGCTGCATTCCATTGGTATGATTCAGTGATGGCGGCATCTCGTATTCTGGGGCTTCCTTGGATGGTTGCGTAGTTGAAGTCAATGCTCTGTCCTTCTTCTGAAATTCTTGTCTGGCTTCTTTAAAAGTCTCATTTTCTTTCAATGCATCGAACTACTTTTGTGGTTCAGTGTTCTTCTTTATCCATTGGTTCTGTGTTGGTTCCCTTCAAACTACGTTACTTCCTGTTTTCGTTCCTCCACAAGTGACTATATTGATGTTTCTTCCATCATCCATGGTTTCGTCTGAAATCCATTGGACATTCTAATTGTTATGTTTCCTCTTTTCCTGGATATTTACTAGTAGTGTCAGACATTCCTCTGTTTCATGGTCTGATGTGCGACAATACATAAAATTTACGAGTGGGAGTGGATATTCCCATGCATAATGTCTTGGTTGTTGACAATTGTGACATGTTATTGGTCCTCTACCATGTTCGAAACATCCTATGGCTCATCCTCCTCCTCGATAGACTTCTCTGTCACCTCTCGGTGCATTTTACTGTGGTGCCTAATTATACTGCACGGTATTGTACTAGGTTTGTGCTGGGTTGTACTGCAACTGCATGTTATTGTATGGTTGTTGTGCAGTATTATACTACTGGTGTGCAATGTTGTATGGAGATGTCGTTTGATTGAACTATGGTGTTTCTTGCCTAGTCATAATTTCGGCCTGTACCCTATATGCATATGATGTTCTTTCCCACATCAGCTCCATAGTTCTACAATCTTTGTCATCGTGACCTACTAACTTACAAAAGGTGCAATATGAATTCTTCGAAATTGTCTAGTATTTATTCATCATTGTGCAGTGATAAGGGCAGTGAGCCGGTTTCTTTCATATTTCACACCATAACTCTCCCTGTGGTAGCAGATTTGGAATACCTGTTTCCATATACTGTGTGAATGTTGGGCATTCATTCTCGTGGTGTCCTTTCATCCTACATGCGGTGCACCAAACAACTTCTCATTTGTCCTTATTCTTACTCTGGTTCAACTAAAATGTTAGATTCTTCAAATCCTCCTTCAATTCCTCAATAGTTGGGTTCGTCTGCTGGTACTGGTTCTCTTCCAGTCGCAAGGTTGCCTATAGAGCCTCTACCTATGTTTGAATTTTTTGTTGTCATAAGGAATATTTTAAGTGTGGGAGTAGTGAGATGAAAAATAGGTGTCGATGTTGCATCTTGGTCATAACGTATTTTAGTTTTCCTTTTATTCACTTGAACCTCTGATTGATCTCCCATACTGATTCTCCTGGTTTCTGTCTAATTTCAATCATCTTGTTTATGTACTAATCCTATGAGCTCGTCTTCTGAAACTCATTAATCAATAATTTCTTAATGTCATCCAGTGTCCTTGTTGTCCCAGGGGCACTATTCATGTCTAGACTCATGTATCATTCTAGTGCGCAGTCTCTTAGCGTAATCGCTAGCTGTGCAAGTTTGGTATCTTCATCAATGATTTTTTTTTCCTACTAGATCTTTGCACAAATGAACAAATGCTTCTCAGGATCTTCTGCTACTTCTCCTCGAAATTCTGGTAATGTGATAGTGGGATCATGTCCTGCCATTATGAATACTGAACTACTACCTCCTCTACGCGATGTAGATACTTGACTAGTGTTTTCAGAACTAGTTCCTCTAGTTGTTGATCTTAGTGTAGATGCACTTCTTGTTGTCGGACTTCTTCCGAAATTCGGTTTTCTAAATGATGGTGTTCTCTTTGGTGTATTAGTCACACATGGGTTCATGGGTTCCACACTAACATTAATATGGATAGGATGGTTTCCTTCTCCTCTAGTTCTTGGGCCTCTCATCTTCCTCTTGTACGTTGCACACATGATTTCCTCAATCTGATCCATAGCTCAAAGATCCTCTACCTCTTCCTCATAGCCTTCCAAGCCCTCCCTCGTGGCTATGACTCTCTTCTTGGTATTCACCTTCTATTGCTAGAGTACTCCTCTACGTGTCGTTCCTGATGATGCTAAGATCCACTTGAGCTATTTGTCATGTATCATGATCGGGTCCAAGGGTTCCCCCTCCTTCTTTCCTTTATCATGACGTCCTTCCATTTATCCTCTCTCTTTTAGTGCTTCCCCCTTTCCCCCATGCACGCAGGGAATTTTATTTGTTTGATTCCATTGTCATTACACCTTTTTTATATAGCAGTATCTTAATAGAAGTATACATATAGCAGTATCTTAATAGAAGTATACAAGGATTGAATGTACCTTCCTTGAGGTCCACATAGAAATTATTTCTCTAATGCGTTGTATGACTTCGCTGTGTCGACTACAAATTTGGTGATGAAGCCTACCACAATACTGTCAAGAAAAAAGTCTACTACACGGGTGAATTTGTTGTTCACCTGCTGTAACTACTCAATTTGTACTGGGGTCCATTCTAGCTGTCAAACCCAGTTAGTCATGTGGTTATCCTTCAATCGTAGTATCCACTCCTGTAGTAGATGTGGAAAATCACAGAAAAAGACTTCATGTAAATCAGTAAATACGTATTTATCCAGATATTTGTGAGGTGTGATGTTAGGGTTTCTATTGTCTTTTTAGGAAAACTCTAGCTCTTTGGTTCTCAACCAACCTTCTATTTTTGTTTTCATGGGGTTCCACAGCCTCAACATTCCCTTCTAATGGCTCATTGGTATTCTTGTTTTTCTCGTTCTTTTCTTGTGCAATCTATATTATCTACTCAGTCCTCTCTTGTTCCTTCTAACACTGCAACAGAACCATTTGTTGGTTTAATTTCTCTCTTTTACTGTCTGAGTTATTGACCCAGGGTTCATGTCTTTCAGGTTTCCAACAAAGCCTCTAAAACTATCGACCCTCCTGGTAAACCAGAAGCCAACATAGTACATAGAAAGTACTGCACAGTCTCACCCGAGATAGATTTAAATGGGTGGTTGTAAGACTCAGGTGTTTACAGCCTAGGATTGAGTATGAGATAGGTTTTTTTTAACCAGATCCATGCACTATGATTTGTGAATGTAATCTACATATTCCTGATAGGTGTACATTTCCATTTCACAGTTTAATTCCTGAACAAAATAATCGTATTCTATAACAATATATTAACTCCTTTATTAAGCATATCAATGAACTATTGAAAGAAACAAAATAGATACATGCATTCATCAAATTACACATATATTACTGTGGTTCACCCCCTCTTGGGATACATCCACAAAGATTTGTCTCTTGTCTCTTTTATTATGATAGTTCTGCATCTCCAACGCCATGTGCTTACAATTCCCTTTGTTGGGTAAGATCTGTACAAGGAGAAATAGATCACACCAGGCTCCATATCCTGCAATCTAATCCTCGAATATTCCTCCTCTCCTCTATTCTTAGCTCAACATCTTACAAAATTGGTCCATGACCATATTACATAATGCATCAACTCGTATCTAGCTACGATAGAGTATTACAAAAGATGAACTAATGCAAAAGTGAATCAACCCCTCTATGATACCTGTGTATCTATATTTATATATATCGAGCTCTTCATTTGTTTACAATGTATTACCAAAACCCAAACCCTACCAACGTTATTTCTTCCTCTCATGCACACATGTTTTTCTTCCTCCAGCTGTCATTTTCCTTGTGCACATTTTCTTGCATGCATGTGTGTTGTGTTACCTTTCAGTTGTTACTTTCATTTTTGCACACTTTCTTTCTCATGGTCCTCCTTCTTTCCACTTTGTCCTTGTGCCAACAATGTCTCAGTATTTTACAACAATAGAAAAGAGTTAATCCTCTGTTTCTCTTAAGTGATCCCCAACCTTTCTTGTACTTCGCACTAGGATCATGGTGGCTAACCTGCAAAAAATGCTTCCTAGGATCTTGCATCCATTTGTTATTCCAAACATTCTTTCTATGCATAGGAATAACATATCTTTCATTATTTCTATTATATCTGCTCATATCAAACATTATTTCTTCTAATTGTGCCCTAGCTTTCAGACTAGGAAAAAATGTATCAAACATACCTAGATCCATACTTTCAAAACAAAAATTTTCACTTATCTTACCTTTAACAGAGCACAAAGATTTCATATCTTACCTCTTTAATAAAAAAAAATCACTTATTCTTACCTTTATCAGAGCACAAAGCTTTCAGATCTTACCTCTTTAATAAAAAAAAATCATTTATTCTTACCTTTATCAGAGCACAAAGCTTTCAGATATTACCTCTTTTCTTCAGATTTGCCTCCTTTATTAGCATAGAACTTCTTAATTCAAGTAGAGTATTGTGAACTAAAGAAACAGATCTACATACAGAGCTTTCTTTCTTTTCCTTAGTTCCTAGCAATCACAGTTTCAGGTCCCAAAAACATAACCATTTTTTGGCACAAGGGCAGACCCAGGGTTCAATGCTTCAACAATGCACCAACAAAACCCTAACTACAAGCCCTTTCGGCAACACCTAGGAAGCAGATGAAGTCTCACCTAAGGTAGAGGCAGAGGTGGTTGCAGGACTCCAGTGTCTGCAACCTTACCTAGGACACAGATATGTGATCACAATACTCTAACAAAGCACTTAGGAGTTGTCATTCATTAATACTTAGTCTTTGTATACAATGCAGATAAACCCTAATTACAACGCAATGCAGTATTCAACAAGATTCAATACATTCAAGCACTAAGCACATCAACATAGATCAGATCTAGAAGCTTTTTCACATCATTAGGCACTAAGCTATCATATTCATCTAAGCATACATCATTTCACTAAGAACTAGTCTTATGAACCATAAAATAACCATAATGAATAGAGCAACCACAACAAATGATATACATGGTTCACCCACAACCTAGGGCTACGTCCACCAACTCTTCATATTATTTTCTATCTTTTGTCAATCATTTGCATGCATAGAGCCACAAGGTCCTACTTCACCTAGGGCAAGAGATTTGTGCGCACCTCACCAGATCCTCCTTACCCAAGCTAGGCTACAACACAAAGCCTTTACATAGTCTCTTACAGTCATTTTCACTTAGCGTTGCAATCCTCATGCAGTATGCACAAAGCATTTACAACTATCACTTTCACTTAGCACATTACTTAGCACCTAGAATCACACCACCTACTTACATCACCTAGCTTTCTATTTATACATTGCAAAAGGGGATAAACATGGGTAAACCAATGGCCTAACATCCCCATACCCGTTACATAAGCCCAAAATGCCAAAATACCTAAAAGGGGCTGATGTCCAGCGATCTCAGCTTCGACTTGTGTTCCACCTTCAACATCCTATCGAATTCCCAAAATAGGTCAAACCTGACCAAGGATCTCCAAAACTTGGTCAAGGGCCAACACCTCTTTAGGGTATAGGGTGTCAAGATGCAAAGGATATAAACAAGGCTCCACTTGGCTAGTGATGCAAATTGTTGAGGTAAGAGGCTTATAGAAAGAAAGAGGGAACTGGTAATAGGCTCAATACTACAAGCAGGATAATGGAATGCGGTTACAACTTAAGTCTAAAGAATTTCATTTTTTCATAAATTTATTCCCTAGGCCCAAAAGAGTACCAAATAATACTGAGGAGAACTCTTCTAGCCAATGTTGACTAGAGTGTTCCTTTTTCGTAATTAGTCTACTTGGCTTGAAAAAGGGTTAAACTTACACCAAATATATGTCCTTTGAAATCCATTTAACGAGTGTGAAGGAGACAAGTTCACTCGGAAATATTTTTCTCTTTTTAGAGAGTCAGAGAAGATCTTAACCAAGACTCAGGGGGGGGAGTCCCATAGGTGAAGGTTAGAATTCTTGTGAGTAATAATATGAGGTTCGAATGCAAAGTCATATCATACCTATAAGGAACTCTCAGTCCTATGGAATAACTTCTGCATGGGCACCAAATGGCACAAAGGTTCTAACTAGGGTACCCTTGTTAGGTAAGCCTCTACCACTTAATAACGACACTTCTAGTAGTAGTAAGAAGGTTTTGTGTCACTAATAAATGGGTTCGCTCCTAAGGTATATAGATCACAGTCATAGGATAGTGCAATGATGCAAAATGGAATGAAAACCTATCCTATATGATAGTGAAAGAAAACTCTTCTGATGGCACGAATGGGAGGTATGATGCTAGAAACCACAACAAAATCATGGACAAAACCACCAAAACCAAATATTTCAATTGTACTATTAGTCCATAAGGTCAAAACATCAACCCAAACTATATGAAGTGTGTAATGTCCCCATCCACTAATAGGCTGAGAAAAATAACTCTATAAACATCTTCTTTCTTTGATACCATTTTGTAATGTCCCCATCCACCAGCAGGTCGAGAAACATCACTCTGTAAACATCTTCTTGACATGATACCATTTTGTAAAGTCCCCAGCCATCAACCCCTTTCGGGTAATTCTACCTTAGACACATGCAGTCTCAAGCTTTTTTATAGGTAATTAAAATTGTCCATGCCCAGACATAGACCTACTGGGAAATGGTAGACAAACCTCTTTTGTGGAATAAAAGACATATAAAATTAATATGAAAAAAAGAGATAATGTGGAAACATACATGTAGCAGAAAACATAATATTATTACAAGAATCACAGACATGCACTAAAATACATCATTTGACCATTAACCACAAAAATGATACTTATCTCTTAATTGAAGTACACCAACTGCATGCAGAACTTCCATGAACCTCCGAGCCTTGTATCATGCTTCTCATCACTTGCAACAGTGGGTCACCCTCAAATCAGTCAGGGATGATTTTAGGGGCTAAATTTTTCTCATGGGCTAATTTTCCATGGTTTTTCCAAAAATGAGATTCGCTATTTTAAAAATGATTCGCCCAAATTCTATAGGATAAAATGATTTTACCTTACAAATCGCTAAACTTTTATAAAAAATATATAAAATCCTTAGAAATTTGAATATTTTTACAAAAATATCACCAATTTTCTATAGTTGGCATATGAAGGATTAATAAGATTCGCCAAGGTTTCTACATTTTAAAATAAATTTCCATCCTTAAAATCATCCCTGCCTTCGATCTGGGACTAAAATCCACCAGGAAAGGGATTCCTAAGATGGGCAGGGACAACAAGAAGTTGCATAGTACTACAGGAAGGATTTCCTCCAAGGATCAACTTACACCCACTTCTCATAGACTCTCATTCCCCACATGCTTGTCCCACCCTAGGAGTGTACACCTTCACTGCCACACAGTTCATTGACTACTCCACCTCCCTTCCAGAGCTTCAACAACAAGTCAAAAGGAATTCTTAGAGCTCTATAGCTGCTACTAGACTCCCTCCAAGAGAACTCATTTCCTCAACACACTCTCTCACCTGGAGAGAGTTTATCAAAGGAGAACTCACTTCCTCGAAACACTCTCTCACCTGGAGAGAGTTTCTCACACGAGAACTCACTTCCTCATCACACTCTCTCACTTGGAGAGAGTTTCTCATAGGCCTGAAAACCTTCTTCTTTAATCACAAAAACCTCTCTCACCTAAAGAGAGTAGCTCACAGGTTTGACAACCTTCTTCTTCTATCCATGACCCTGACAAATCGCTTCTTCACTCTTTCTTCTCAACACATGGGAAAGGTGATGACAAAAACATAAACTAAACATGTGGAAACAGTGAAACACAGGAAACCCGCAGGATACGGGTTCAGTAAGATATCAGTTTGGGCCTTTTGCATAGGTTCAAGATGGTTACGGTTCAACAATGGTAGACCGACTCCCTGCCTGCTTCCTCTGTGCGTGGGAGAATCCAGGAAATGGATGGTCAGCAAGGTCCAAATGGTGAGAATGGTGAGAATTCCCCCCCATAAATCTGCATGCGTCTTGGATGACACTTGGCACTCCAGGAGCACTTTCCTCTCCACTTGGAATTTGTTCCTCTCCCCCAAGGAACTTAGGATAACTAGGTTTATTTCCAAAACTTTAGTAATTTAAGGAAATAAATTATAATATTCCCTTGGGTTAAGCACTCAATCTCAGCCCCTTTTCCTAGTCTCTCAACCCCCTTCCCTTACCCATCCTAGTGGATCTCATCCTCCCATATTCTTTCTTCGTGTTTAGTCTACACACAACAATATTGTTATATTAATAATATGACTATTTACATGTACAAAAAAGGCTCCTCGCCTTTAACATATAGGCTCTTTGGCCTAATAAACACAAAATCCTACTAGCTTAAAATTACTTAGCTCACCAGCCAAAAATTGTTACATTCATAATTACAACCGGGGCTCGGCCTTAGGATATTACAAAGTGGGTAAAACATTTCTACTAATAGTACAAATAGACCATTTTACCATACCATTTGAGTTTTTTCACCCACATAGAGCATTTTAGGCCATTTTCCCCATGATATTCAATTATCAATTGTGGGATCTACGATCAATAGAATTAGGAATCGTCTGGAAAAATTAAGTGCCCTTCCCCTTCTCTTCATTTTCAATGGTTTAAAATTCAATTTTAGGTCCAAATGTTTTAGTATTAGATGGTGCAAAATATGAATTAGGGTGTATGTGGGTGATAGTTTATCGAGTCACATATACATGCCTATATACGCAGTAAAACAAAGTCTTCCCACATATATGAATCCCTATACGTGACTTTTACCATATTAGCTCACATAGAAGTCCGTGAATACTTTTTTTGGTAAGATGTAACTCAAAAAATGACTTTTCCTTTGTAGGATGGTGCTTGAATGGAGGGAGAGGGAGCATGAAGAGATAGATGTAGTAGTGGAATGTATTGTAAGGGCCCAAATAGATTTAAAAATATGTGGCATTTATAAATTTTTGGTTCTCAAAGGAATGAGGGCTCAAGTGAGGTTACTCCAGATGCTCGTAAAATATTGGGATCTGGATACAGAGGCCTTCAATATCGATGGGAAACCATTAAGGATTGAAGTACACAACATATATTTCATCACAATATTGTATCGTTGGGGTGAGGTAGTGAATCTCAAGTCCCAAGGGGTTGAGGGTGGTATGACCATGGAGGATTACATTTCCACCCACTATGTTGCAGGCACAGATAAAGTAGGGAGCCAACTCCCAATCAGGGCAATAGATAACCTGAGCTTGAAGATCATTGTACTTGTTATTAAACATATCTCAGGTTCAACCTTGTTGTTGGGCCCTTTGTTTTTTAGAAATAATTGTGCAAGTTTCGAATAAGCATGAGTCACACAAACTTCATCAAAGGCTGGAAGGAAGAATAACAGAAAGAAGTTACAGATGCTAGTGCAACACCACCTAAGCAACAAACAGTTGCAACACAACAAGAAGGTGAGAAAGCCAAATAGGAAAACATAACCCAACTATATATAGGACTGAATATAATTTTAAAAGGGTTGGTTAGGTTGGTTTGATGTTGTTGTCATCCGTTCAGTTCGTTGGTTCACTCATTCATGAGTTGCGTAGAGTTGGGTTGAGTCACGTCTATCAGAGTCACCCAAGTTTTTGGGATTATTTGTTGCTACCTATTAGAATTCGAGAAGAGAAGAGCCTATAATAAATGAGACCTATCAGTTCGAGAATTAGAACTCTATGGCTGAGGCCTAGAGCCAAGAGTCTGTACTCAATATCTATATGTAATTCTGAGTCTATAATGCAAGAAATATCTCATAGATAATATGATAAAGGAGAACCAAATTTTCAAAATATGATGTGTCTTATATGTTTACTCTTGTATTACATTGTTCCTTTATGGTTTATGAGTTCTGTTTAATGGTTCTATGCTTAAAGCATTGTTCATAATGTAAGTAGTTTCAATTCTTGCGGTTAGATGTTTCAGATCTGATATTCCTCTTGCGCAAGAACAGGAATGAGTTTTGGATGATCTATGGATTCTCTTTGGTATTTTACCTACCCTTCCCTATCTTTTTGTCTTAGCAATTCTTCGGGTGAGATTTATTCTCTTTAGAGGAGATGAAAATGCCAGTGCTCTAGACTGCATGGTACCTTTTATTGGTAACCTGAGAAGAACCCTGGTCTGATCAAATCCACGCCAACAAAATGGTTCCATTGTCGAGACCCATGTAAAAAGGGAACCTATAGGAAGAATTCTACCATCGATCCATATATCTAGCATTGATCAATGGTGGGAAATAAATTGTGGTGCCTTCACATGGAAAGAAGAAGAACTAAGAAGAAAAGCACTGGGAACTATTAGGGAAGCATCTTTTACTCGAAAAGATCAAGCTACCAGTACAAGATTTTCTGGGTTAAATTCCTAGAAGAATTTTTTCACCAGGTCAATAGACTCCAAGAAGCTCCAGAGTTCCAGGGACGGGTGAAGAAGATATGTGCATGGGATACCGACAATTAAGAAACACTCCACAGGCTAGATTTTCTAGTCACACGAGTTATGGATTTTTGGGTTAGCACCATGATAGAAGGATACATAATCAAATTTGCAGTTGAGAACCACCAGTCTTTCTCGCGGGAAGGGGAAATTTTCAAGAAAGGTGTAAGGGGAAGACTATTAAGAGAGATCCCCCTGTGGATTAATACTTTCTTGGTGGAGTAAGGGATATTGATTATATCTTTGACCAAGATGATAGCGTAAACACCCTCGCTTGGGGTAGGGAGAGATAGGGTGAAAGTCATGGAATGAGAAAGGGGAAGGGTTCTTTGATAAATGGAGAGGAAAAAACAAGAAATGGACTTGAGAGATGAGCGAGCCTCAAAGAGAGCCACCATAGTTGAAAAATGGTGGCGCAACAAGATCAAGAAATCTGCAAGATAGTCTAAAAAGCTGAGGAAAGAAGGACGATTAGGAGAAATAGAGGAAAGACAGAGGGAAGAACTAAAGAGGATGAAAATAAAGGAACAACTGGCCTGTCAAAAATTGAATGAGAGAGAAGAAAGGAGAGAAATAAGTCCCCAGGTGGTGGGATGAGAAGGAGGAAGCATGTATGATAGAGAAGGAAACCAACATGAATCTTGGAGGAGAACGAGAAGATTCATCCCCAATGACAAGATAAATCGGGAATCTGACTGAAGAGATCATCCCAGTGGAAGATAATGAGACCCCACAGATCAAAGAAAACCACCCTGAAGCCAGTGGCGCTAACCCCGAATCACCCATACCCCAAGTGCCTTCTATACAAGCAGTAAGTTCAACACTACCTTCTTATGCAAGTTCTATTCCATTGCAATTAGTTAATCAGTCACAACTAGGAAGTGCGAGTACAGGGAGGATATTGGGATCCCCTAGTAGATCGCAAGTAGGATTGTTAGGTTTCATATTGATATAAACAATAGGATCAATAATGGCTAGCCATACAGGAGGTTCGATTGCTAGATACCAAAAATTTTGGGGTAAGGGAGACAAATATGTTGAGCAACACTGGTTCTTGTGTGAAGCAATCTGGAGATTCAGAGGGACTTTGGATGAAAATAAGTTGGTCAAGTTCCAGACTACCTTGAGAGGTCACACTCTCAAGTGGTACATGAAGATCATTGAACCAGGAGTGCCAGGGATGCAAGGTCAAGAGTTCACACTTGACCAAGTACGAATAAGGTTCATAACAGAGTTCAAACTATCTCAATCAGAACAACAGGCTCTATCTGAGTTGTGCAAGATCCAATAAAGAGAAGGTGAATCAGCTTAGTATTACAGCCAGAATTTTAAAGATGCCATAGGGAGGTTGGGACATCCAATCCACTAAGAACATCAAAGGGAGTGGTACATTTAGGGACTACTACCTCTGACTTGGATTTCTCTCATGCAAAAGAGGATAGCCACATTAATAGATGCCTTGAAACAATCAACGAAGATCGAAGCTATGGAAAGATACCCTGGGAACCTCAGAGTAACCTGACCCCTAGTAGATGCGAATTTAGCGCAACTACAAGGGCAGATATCAACACTTACAAAAAAGATTCAAGATTTGATGATACCCAGACTAGGACGACCACAGGTTTGGTGCACGAGATGCTATATGGAAGGTCATTTGGCAAACGAATGTCAATGAATAAGGGGGATGGGACCTCCTTAGAATCTTACTATAACCCGACCAGGACCCACGAGAAGAGTTTCACAAGTATCAACGAAGTCACCATTCCATCATCCCACCCCATATCATGCTTTCCTAGGAGGCCAATCAACACCAACAATGGAATATTGTGAGATATGTCAAACCCTTGGGCATGGACCGAGATAGTACCCCATCATGAAAAAATATTCTAAAGTACCAAACACAGTACACTTT
Organism: Picea abies; assembly: GCA_900067695.1. Taxonomy (NCBI): domain Eukaryota; kingdom Viridiplantae; phylum Streptophyta; class Pinopsida; order Pinales; family Pinaceae; genus Picea; species Picea abies. Next base: position 29,831 of record CBVK0101380882.1, on the reverse strand, counting down.
GAGTTATGTGCATCCACCACACATACTAACAATCAATGTAGAGTGTTGGACGCTCTTGCAGATAGGTTAGAACAGACAATAGTCAAGGTGAATGAAAACCCATAGGGACCAGGAATAGGTCGAGGAGGTGGAGCTAGAGGAGACTTCAGAGGAGGGAGAACTGGGAGAAGAGGACCAAGCAGATGTTACAACTATGATGAACAGGGTCACTTGGATAGATATTTTCGTCATCCAAGACGACCATGGTGCTCTCATTGTAGATCCAACAGACACGCAACTGAAGAATTCCCAGAGATAATTGTAAAGTGGGAGGATAGAGCATGACAAAGAGGAACTAACCTCATCAGTTCAGAGATCAAGAGGATTTCTAAGGGACAATTTCCAAACATTAACATTGTCACTCAAGGAGGAGCAAAGACAGGAGTTGATACTGATACTCTACCTCAGATTCAGAAAGAAACACCTAAAGAAGACAGGTACGACCCCATAAAGCAAAAATTGTTCTTTAAAGATGCCATAGAATTAATCTAGATTATTCCTAATCATAAAATGCAAGAGAACCCCCCTTAGTCGATTGTATACCCTAAAGTGGCACAAGTCCTTACTTCACCCCCTACACCAAGAAACCCTGAAGGCATACCAAGACAACCTGAGCAAAATCAAAATGCAGTTTACCTCTGGTTTCAATTATTCTCTGACATTTTGGGGAATGATCAACTGATAGATAATTTGCGCAATGCAATGTACCTAGTCCTAGGTAATGAAGAAACCTCAGAAGCAAGGATTCGGGTTAACCTTCTTGAGAAGAGTACTCAGAGAGTTCAATGATGAAAAGTAAGAACTGGAAAAGAATTCAAACTAGTAGCCCAGTTAGATGACTTCAAAATTAAAGACATCATGTTGGACCTAGGGTCAGATGTGAAAATTATTCCCAAGAAGACTTAGGAAGCGTTAGGCAAACCAAGACTGACATATTCCCCAATTCAGTTAAGAATGGCAAACCAATATTGTATCTTTCCCATTGGAAGATTAGAAAACGTGGAAATCGATGTAGCAGGAGTAAAACCAGTGGCTTACTTTGAAGTCATTGATATCATGGAAGACAAGGACCCCTACTCTATGCTACTTGGCATCGATTGATCCTACGAAAATTATGTGGTAATTGATCTAAAGAAAGATACCATGACTTTTGAAGCAGAGGGAATCAAGGTAGCTCAACCTTTGGATCCATACATAGGACCCAGGTACACAGAACCAACAAACAATAATATGGAAGGAGAAGACCTAGAATAGTTGTACACTATAATAGCTTGGACAAAAAATGATTATATAAACCCCACTATGGATGGATCAGTAAGCTGGCGAGGTATCCAGTGAGCAGATGAAGATTTAGAACTAGCTTTTGATAGTTGGAAACAAGGTTTACATGAAATATTCTCAAGAAGATGCACAGCTATCAGAATGACCATATGGTTTGGGACCGAAGTCAGAGAACACCCAATATATGATGGCACCTTAGATCTAGGCAACATTTATAGAATATGGAAGAAAATATGGGAGAAGATAAAAGAATCTTGGTACTAGATATAGATTTTTAGAACACCCCCACCAGATGGTGGGCTACTCATAAAGCTGCACTCAGAACTTGGGATGAGGTAAAGCAAGCCCAGAGACATATCTCCACATTACACAACTTTTCAGTGGAGAATCAGACCCTAGGATACACATTCAATAGTACGTGGCATAGTGGCAGACCGCTCAGATACCCTCTCACATTTGGGTTCAGGTATTCCCCCATTCTCTGGGCCCAATCCTGAAATATTGGTTTATACATGAGGAAACCAGACAATATACCTGCGATTGACAGACACTGAAAGCTCAATTTTGCAAAGACTTCTCATTTACAAGTAAGTACCCCAAGCTTGAACTACTCTTACAAAATATTAAAGAACTTCTTTTTACAGCCAATAGTAATAACAAATAAGATCGTGTAGTATGTCCCAAGCATACCCAAGAACTTCAGAGTAAACCCCACTTACCCATGATTGAAAATCCTATAGAATGCTATCATATTAGCAAAGCTTCATAAATACTAGACGAATTAGAAGAACTAAGAAACCTAGCAATCAAAGAGATCGAGGGGAACAAAGAAATCCAAAACACCATACCTAGCCAATCGATAGTTCCTAAAAGCACCCTTTGAAATTTCAAAATATTAACATAGGGACCGAAGAGAAACCCAAAATATCTTTGGTAGGAGATTACTAGGATGAGAAAACTAGTCATTAAATACAGAGTCTACTGAGGGAATACAAATATTTATTCCCAAAGACTTTCTCAGAATTGAAGGGAATCAAAGGAGGTATGGGAGAAATGAAGATTGGGTTAAAACCAGAGTTAAAACTAGGATCCAAGCCTATCATACATAGTCCATACCGTCTTAACCCTAGAGTAAAAGAGAAATTCAATAAGGAGATTGATAAGATATTAGAATCAAAATGGGTTAGCCCGATAGTCATTCAAAGGAAGAAAGAAACTGAGGATATTAGAGTCTATGTGGACTACATAAGCCTTAATTCGGCCTATGTGTATGACCCTTTCCCAACACCCTTTACCGATGAGGTTCTAGAATGGGTTGCGGGGAAGGAAGAATACTCATTTACAGATGGATTCTCAGGATACCATAAAGTTAGGATTTCTAAAGAGGACAAGAGAAACACCACCTTCATTACCGAATGGGGATATTTTGCATACAATGTGATGTCATTTGGTTTAAAGAACGCCCCTGCAGTTTTCTCTAGGATTGTGATAGCAACCTTTAGAGAGTTCATTCACAAGTTCATAGAAGTTTATATGGATGATTGGAAAATATATAGTCTTCTTAAGGAACATGTCGCACTGCTAAGGCTAATGTTTGACAGATGCAAAGAGTTACAAATCTCATTAAATCTTAGGAAGTGTATCTTCTGTGTGCCACATGGAAATTTGTTGGGACACATAGTCTGTCGTGTTATCGTTCTGTAAATTTCCTAGAGGTTGTTAGAAAAGAAGAAATTTATGGGAGGTAACTTTTTCCAACCACTTCGAAGCTAGGATCTAGCCCTACCAGCTTCATAGAGGGATCTCTCTATATGATTTAGATACGTTTAAAATTTAAAATATTAGGCTAGGTGAATAAAATATGTTGGTTTTTTTTGTTGTAATTTTCGTTGGGTTGGCTGAGAGAGTTTACACATCCATTGGGGCTATGGGGTCTATATCATGAAATAAAATCTAAACCAGAAAGAAAAAGAAACTTTTCACAGGGCGAGATAATGTAATCACTGGATTCTTTTAGCAACATAAATGAGGAATAGCAGAAAAGGTGAGAATGTTAGTTACAACAAAGAAGCAATTAAGAATTTCTTTATCGTAAGATTAGAAGATGAAACACTGGAATCTTTTAAATTCAGAAATAGGGTATACAAAGATAAATCCTGCAACATTCCTTACTTTCAAAGGTTAGATTTAGAAAACAGTATGATAACTAAGCCAGAATAACATTTAACTTAGAAAGGGAAACATCACCAGTGAATACATGCAAGAATCCTGTAAAAATGCCTCTATGTATTAATGGAAGATCTCTTGAAAAATATTATAGTCTGATAGCTCTCAGGGCGTAAAGATCAACCCTCAATACTTCGAAAAGTGAAGTATTTATAACCCAAAATTATAAACGATCCTGTCATTAAAGATCAGGATGTGGTAAATCTATTTTTAGCCTAACTAACTTAACAAATTACAAGAATATAGGAAACTGTTTGATGATGTGTTGCAACTGCATGTTGTTTTCTGGGTGAACCGTTGGTGAGGCCTCTGCATGACCTCATCTGATTGGATGATTGACTGGGCTAGGATAGCTCATCTATTACTTGATCAGGTCGCAAAGTTTTTCCCATCGAAGATGACTAGGAATGTTGACTTTGAGTAACCTTTGATAGACTTCATCCATTTTTGTGTACTTGGAAAAAGTAGGCTTGGTGATAAAGATGTATCGGATCTCATGTTGTATGTTGATGTCCAACTAAAGTGCATCTAGGAATGCCTTGCTAGTGATGCTGCCTTGAATTCATGAAAAATTTGAACTATCCTTAGCCACATCGGCTAGTCTCTTTTTGTAGTTTGGGGGTGTCATCAGTTTGTCATTTATCACCTTCAAACCAGGAAGACCTTTCTTCTGTAGAGCCTCAATCTTGCTGAAAAACTTGTGTACCCCTAGGTCCATGGCCTCAACCTTTTCTTCTAGCTGTAGCATCAGTCCTCTCTTGGTCAAGACTCTTTTGACCTCAAGGATGGTCTCTTTTCTATCCTCAATTCTCAGCTCTTCCAGCTCCTCTCTGGTTTTATAATTCAAGAATTTGATGATTTCATTAGCCTATGTGGGCATCTCTCCCAGTTCTGATCTGATCTTCTCGATGGCTTGTTTACTTCTCTGCACCAATTCATTTTTCTCAAACATAATCTATATCATTGGCCATATTTCGTTCATAGACTTGGTGATGTCTTTCTAGACACTTTCTTTGACTTTGGCCAGTGTTTTACCTACCATTGTTTTCTTCCAGAGCTGTTGTAACTCTTGTTTGAGCTGTTCTGACACTTGTTTTTCCTTGGAAAATATGGTTTGATAAGAAGATTTGAGTTCCTGAAGGTTCTCAATCTCCTTTTTGAGCCTGTGGTGTGGTTTTTTGTGATACAGTGACCGGGGGGTCCTGTTGTTCTGTTTCAACCAAAGTGTTTGGTTCCCATCCTGTCTGGTTTGCAAATTTTTCTACCTCGGGCCCAGATTTGTGGACATACAGGATATTATTTTTTTTTATCCTCATCTCTGAAATGATCCCGCATGGATCGTAGTGCCATGTGAAACTCATAAAGAATTTCATTTCCTTCAACAGCATGTCTGCTTCCTCCCCAGCACCTCGATTATTGCAGATGAAAGACCCAATATGCCCTTTGATTTTGAGCTATTGCTTCTTGTTTAAAGACACAAAATGAATATCATCCAAGTTTATCATCTGCCTTATGTATTCCAAATAAAAAATTCTGACAGGTAAGTATTTAGGCAGTTTATATGGGGCCAACTCACACTCATAGACTCTGATCTCAGTGTGAGTTTGGTACAGGTACCAATCACCAGTCTTTGTATGATCCAAGAGATGTGGGATCCTCTGAACTTCTTCATTAATCTTGGGTTCGGGTCTGCCACTGAGCATACTCACCACTGGGTGGTAGAATTAATCGATGAACTGCTTGAAACTAAATTTCCTGGAGTTATGTCTGAGTAGGGAAGTCCATGTGGTTACTACCTAGGGTCTGCCATCTCCGTCCATCTTCTGCATAGAAAAATAAAATTTGTCTGCTTGGAAGAAAATGAACAGGTATGCCAGTATTGAAGAATACCAAAACATGCCTTCTGTGGCAAAATTGACAAATTGCTCATGAATATTGTTTGCCAAGAACGTGCTAAAGTCAAACTATGTAGTAGGCTTCTCATCGGTGAAGAAAATAGACAAAAATCCCTGGATGGGTTCATTTACCCACTGATCTGAATAATAACCCAACAAGGCGCATAGGGACGTGATAACCTCATTTCCATTAGTTGAGAACATGGAGGAAGGATAAGGGGGATTTGTAGTGGGGAGCTAAGCGGATTGTGGAAGAAAAAGCTCAAATATTTGAGCTCAGTCATCTTCTGGTATAACTATGTAAGGATTTCAAGGTTAAAAGGTGATGCAGAGTTGGCTCGGGATATTTGCATCATTTGGTCGATGGTTTCTGGTGTGATGACGAAGAGAAATTCCCCAAATGAGGATACGATGGCTCTTTGCTCGGGAATATAGTGGGCTTGGCACTTGAGGGAGAACACTAGGAAATGGTGAATCTGGGGGAAGAGATATAGGGGTAGGTTGGACTCCTAGAGTCCAATTCATGACTCTGGTCCAGGAAAACTTTGTTAGGCCATGATTGAAGGTCTAGGAAGTTGAAATCACACTTAGTGTCTGCAATTAAGTAGTATTTGTCAGCCAATGGAATCCTATTGAGATCGATAGGAGGCGGGAGAAATGGATTCTCCTCTCCTTCTGTTCGTTTTGATTTTGGTGCCATTAATATAACAATACCTACAAATAAAACAATATTAGCGGGGGTGACTGTAGATGGGGGCGACTGACTATAACGAAGAAGAAAACAGGGTTAATTCTCTGGTGCGATGAGTGGGTAAATGGTGAAGGAATGAAGAGAGGGTAATTTTGAATAAACGGGTATCCATCGAGCATGGGGGACAGGTCAGCTAGTTAACGGATAAGTTATCTAGTAAGAAATGGCCAACGGGTCATTTAGAATGTGAGACAGTAGGTGACAATGACTGAGGGATATGGATGGGTGATGTGGTGGTTATCAATTGGGGGAAAAAATCATGGTGATGGGACTTGCCACGAGTGAATGAGGGAGAAGGACTGACAGAGTTATGGGATGTGAATCTTTTGGAAAGGTGGGTGATGACGTCAGGAAGTGATGTGGTATGTCAGGCAGTGAGAGGCGGTGGGATTCGGGACTAGTAGTTTCATGCCATGTATAGATAGGGGGCCCGCCAGAGTAAGATTCCATTCTGGACCCCCCCCCCCCGCTTTATTCACTAACTAACCTAGATCACTTGGCTAAGATTAAACAGTTTAGCCAAGCTTATTCACTATTCCTATCAACATCAATTTAAAAGAACTTGGCCATTCTTGAAAGGTATGAACCAAGTCACTGTTAATGCATGGGGCTCTTATTGAAATTCTTTTATGCCCTCTTTTCTTTTTCTCTTTCTTTCTTTTCTTTTTTTCTTTTTCTTTTTCTTTCTTTTCTTTTTCTTTTTCTTTCTTTTCTCTTTCTCTTTCTTTCTTTTCTTTTTCTTTTTCTTTTTTTTCTTTTTCTTTTTCTTTCTTTTCTCAAATTATTTGTAGAGTGAAAAATCATTTGACAAACAAAAAACACTAGAGAGATAACATTCCAGTCACCAGTTGATCCTATAAATTATAGGGTGATAACAACGGCTCCACCTAGGGATGGTACTCTCCTTGTGAAGTGCCAAGAATCCTGATTCCTGATGTTTTGAAACTTCCTCCCTAGTCTCCTTTGTTTCTTGATTGGTTTTATTTTTGAAAAATGGAAAATAGTGGTCAGCAGCTTAGGGCCTTCTCTTTGGGATTCAACCAACTGACCAAATTTATTCACTCAGAAACTCGCAAGAAAAAATAAAAAATGGTTTGTACAATGGAAAGTGTGAGTTCAGGTCTCTACTGAGGGGGTGAATAATGTTTCAACACTCTGCCATTTACAGGTCCTCCTGGCAGATCCACCCCATCACTATTGTTTAGTAAGAAAGAATTACTTCCTCTGAATGCTTGAATCATGTATGGTCCCTTCCACAAACTATCGATTTTTCCATGTTTTCCCTTGTCTTCATTTCAGGAATCCCATTTCATCACCAAATCTCCTAGCTCGAAATCATCTTCCTTGGTTCTTTTGTCAAAAATATTCTTAATGCTTTCTTGGACTACCTGGGTCTTATTGTATACTTCTTCCCTAGACTGCTGCAAATGGATCATCTGGTTGATCCTTCTTTGGGAGTCATTTGGCTCGGCTTGCATGTCTTGCAGCAATTTCATGACAGGGACTCCTAAAGAAGTGGGAAAAACTGCTTCTGTGCCATAGAACAGCTGATATGGTGACATACCGATTGACCTCTTGGTGGTCAGTCTGTCGGCCCATAGTGAAAAAACCAACTTGTTATGACATGACTTTTTGTTTTCCTGTAAATTTTTCTTGATAATGTTTACCAGGATTTTATTTGATGATTCTGCCAGCCCATTTCCCTGAGGGTAGTAAGCTGTGGAATGACCCAAACCAATATGATATTGGTTGTAGAAATCTATGAGTTTCTTAGATAAAAAAGCAATTGCATCGTCAGTTATAATATTTTTAGGACATCCAAAGCGAGACAAGATATTATTTTCAAGAAACTTAATAATGACAGAATCAATGGCTTGCTTGCTTGGTACTTCTTCTATCCATTTTGTAAAATAATTTGTGGTAGTAAGAATCCACCTGTGCTAGCCTGAAGAAGGAGGATGTATTTCCCCGATGAAGTCTAATCCCCATTTCTGGAAAGGGGCCTCAACGAAGATTGGTTTCAGGGGTAGGGGAAGAAGTTTCCTTTTGCCTTCGAACAAATGACATTGATGACATGAAGTTACTTTATGATGCACATCAGCGAACAGAGTTGGCCAATAGAATCTAGCTCTAAGGATTTTGTTGGTTGTGGCCTTCCAGTTCAGATGACCACCATAGTCTCCTGCATGAAACTCCTGCAATACTTTGTCAGCTTCATCCTTCAATAGACAATTTAACAAAGTACCTCCAGGATCTTTCCAATACAGATTGCCTTCTAGAATACAGAATTTTAATGCTTTCAATTTCAAAAACCTAGATTTAGTCTTGGTCAGACCAAGGGGAGCTTCTAAATTATGCAAAACAAATATCAGGTCTGCATACCATGGAGAGTTGAGAAATACTTCTCTCACACTTGGAGTTGCCTTCTCACCCTATTCATCTACTCCATCTAAGAAATTAATGTCAAGAGCATGGAAATTTGAATCAGCCATTAACTTTGCTAGACCTTGACATTTAATCAATTTAGTAAGCTTAATCTCTATGTCATACTCTAGAATGATAGAAATCCATTTTCCTATTTGACCATCCGGATTGTCCTAGGTTAAAATGTCTTTTACTACCGCATTCAGAACATATGCAATGGTGTGGGAATGGAGAATGTATACTCTAAAATATTTTATGGCTTTCACCAAGGAAAAATCTTGTTTCTCCATTATTTTGTAATTCAAAGAAGCATCTCTTAAGGCTTTACTGAAAAATACTATGGTTTATTCATACCCTTCGCTATTTTTCTGTAGTAATACTGTTGCAATGGTATGTTCAGAGACAAAAGAAAAAAAGATAGAAATATTTGGTGAAGTCAGGATTGATCAAGACTGGGGCTTGTGTGAGTGCACGTTTGACTTGTTCAAAAGACTGCCTGGACTCGGTGTCCCATTTTATTTTTGTGTCCTTTTTTAACATGTTTGTGATGTTCTTAAGAAGCTCAGCCAAGTTGGGTATGAATCTTTGCAGAAAGTTTATTTTTCTGATAAAAGACTGTAATTCTTTGATGTTTCTTGGATGTTATAATTTCCGAATGGACTCGATTCTACTGGGGTATATTTTAATTCCATCCTTAGAGATTATGTTCCCTAGCAGTTTACCTTCCTCTAATCTGAAAAGGCTCTTTTTAGGATTTAAAGAAATCCCAAATTTCCTGCATTTCTCAAAAACTCGTCTGAGATGTCGTAAGTGCTCATCATCAGATTGGGAAAACACAGTTATGTCGTCCAGATAGATGACAATAAATTTTTTGAGTTCTTCCACAAAATCGATGTCCATCACCCTCTAGAAAGTGGCCCCAACGTTCATCAACCCGAAAGGCATTTTCACATACATGAAAGTACCCCATGGTGTTGTGAAAGAGGTTTTGTCTTGGTCATCTGGGTGAACGAGGACCTAATTATAACCTGAGAACCCATCCAATAAACATATTCGACTGGATCCGACTACCCTTTGTAATATGTGGTCAATTTCTAGCAATGGGTAATTGTCCTTCAAAGAGACCTTATTCAGATTTCAGAAATCGATGCAAAGCCTGATTTCTCCAGATTTATTTCATGTTGGGACCAAATTTGAAACCCATCTGGAAAACCGTAATGGGACTATGATTTTAGCATCATACATTTTTTTGATTTCTTTTTCTATCAGGGGAAGTAGCTTGAGATTGATTCTCCTAAGTTTCTTTCTGAAAGGTTTTTGATCTTCTTGTTGACGGGCGAAATTGACCGTCCGTCAACTGGGAGAGTGGAACCGGTCCGAGGTTGTCTAATAACCCAAGCCGTTTGGAATGGACCACCCTGACGAGTTTAACGGCTCCATTGGCTGCCCTAAGGTCTCGTAAGGAAACCAAAGAGAAACGATTTGAGTTAAGAAATCTAAAAGGGAAACTAGAAACTAATAAAACAAAAGAAAGAAACTAACTTCACTAATCTAACTACGAACTACTAACTATTATATATATAAGATACTAACTATGATTATAATAACTCAAATCAACTACCTAATTATCAGCTATGATCATTCTTTATTCACAAATATACAATATAGACAAGCTACAGATTTAGTTAAAACCTGCAAAACTAAAGTGATCGCTGCCCTGAGACAGCCAAGAATCTCTTTTTTGATTTTTGTATTTATGGAAGGAGAAGGAAGCTAACTGAAATTAGATAATCTAATCTATCTATACTGAAATTAAACAATGTGATATAAATCTATCTTAAACTATCATTTATATTATATTAATTAATCAAAGCAAAGAAAACATCTAACTAATTGACCTGGAAACGCTCCAAGTCTGCCCTGCGTAAGATGACTTCTTAAGATGATTGGAGGAGGGAAACTCACACCAGTTAATCTGTATGCTTCTTGTAAACGATCAGCTATGCTGTTTCTCGAAGTATGTTACAGGACAAACAAGACATAAAATAAATCATAACAATTTTCTGATCATAAATTCCTACAAAAGGGGAAACCTATTATGCAACAAACTTACATATTGCAATTCAAATTATGAAGAAGAAAAAGCTATCATTCACTAAAAAGAATTGATAATTGTTATGTCTTTTATCGATTTGGAAGAAACAAGATATAGGTAACAATAATAAGATTATATCATTTGCATTTGATTTAGGTAGCTAAAGCAATACTAAACCAGAAACAAGCTGATATACAAAACATGGAACAAAGTGTTGATATATTGAAAAGCGAAAGCTATGACAAGACACCAGTTCTTCTCCAGTTTGAATCAGAATTCTATATCCTTGTTTTCCCCCACTGAGGATGATCATTATTACAAAACCATAGGTTTATATAGGTTTTTCACAAGGTAAAACATCCTTGTGAATAATAGCAAACAGTTTTACAAAATCTGGGAATAATCCCAAAATCCCTTAAACTAAGTCACTAAAAATGCAAGTAAAATCCTTAAGATATCTTCCAACTGCTCCTCATATCCATTGCCAATTCGAATTTGCCTGCAATAGACACCAAAAGTCAAGTTAGAATAATGTTTTATTAGAAAATAATAAAAAAATGACTTAACAGACTTAGCTACAGAATCATTTGATTCTGTAGCTAATCAAAAATATCTAACAGGACCAGATCTCAATCAGATAAAATCAAATCGAATAATCTTTTGGTAATCTTCAAAACAAATCACTAATAATCCAATTCAAAGAAATCAAATCGTATCAAAGAAATTCAATTGAAACAGAGTACCCAAAATATTTTTGTTTTGAGTTACCATAGGGTATAGTCAAACTTTGACAGGTCGATATTGGTTATGGAACCCAATTCGAATGAGATATGATACAATCACAATCAATAATCATGATCAAATAGAATAGAAACCATATCAAATAAGATTTGCCACAAACTACAATTGATATGATCAAACGTACGTTACAGCTGTAGCAATATTATTTCAATCCATCATAACGATAGAAAGCCTGTAAGATTTAGCGCGATATTCATTCTATTTTGATTGCTGTGTATGACACAGTCAAAATCAAACAGAATTGCTAACCATAACCTGAACAACAATCAAACAAAATCGGGTTTTATATAATTACTGACGAATTCGTTGTTCTGGGTATGTCGTTTTGTTTTACAACTTCGTTCGTAAAAAATACAGTGTTGTTTAATTCTTCAACAGAACAGGTCTGACTTGCCTTACAAAACGACTGACAGGAAATTGGTTATGATTTACATCAATTCTAAATATAAAACAAAACCCTGTTTTGCAACAAAATTGAAATCGTATCCAGACTGGTCAAAATTACATGAAAGCAACAGATAACCATGGTAGATGAATCATAACCAATTCGTATACAGATTGTATTTCAATCGTGTTTGCAAATCAATTTTCTAATAATAGATATAACAGAACCTTTCATCGTAACCAATTTAAATCAAGCGAATCCAATCATTGATTACCAAAATCAAAACTAAATCCAACTCATGCCATAAACAAAATTCGATTTACAAATTCAATCATATACAGCAATATACATCAGTGCATGTTTATATAACCAAGCAAGTTGATAATGAACACAAAGCTTATGATTGTGCCATATAAATGGGTGAGGGTTATACCAGGTAGGCTGTTGAGAGGTGGGAGGGAGTTCTGAAGAAAAGATATCAGGACATGCATACAGACTCAGAACGCTTGTTCCCGTCATTGAAAAATTGACCTAGAAAATGAGAGCTAGATTTTTGTAGCCACTCAATTTCTGAGGAAATCGTCCACAATGAGGATAAAGGGGCTAAAAACGGTTCTGGGTTTTCAACCGTTCGATCTGATTCAACACCATTTTCCCAGAATCACTCACGCAGAAACGTGACTCTGGGAGAAAATTCGGGGCAGTTTTCTCTAGCAAAATGAAACCATCACCAACTCTGAACACTAGTGGGGTTCAATTCTCCCTCCAGGAGCCAAGAGATAACACACCAAGAGCTGGGCTAAGGGACAAGGTTTTGAACAGAGTAGGTTTAGATATTCTCCCAAAAATCAACAGAGATAACCCTGGTAAGGAGGCAAGCATCAATGCAAAGTGTGTGAGGGTGATAGAGTTTGCTTCTGCCATGCATAAGGGTTATTGCCAATAGTACCACTGGTCATTCAATGTAAAATCAAACCCAAAAATTAACCACGCACCATGTGATAATTCAAACCATTAAATCCAAAATACAAATGTTTCACCAATGCGCCATGTGTATAATCAAACCTCAACATTCAATATGACATCAAGCTCATAAGTGAACCATTCTCTTTTTCCTAATCAAAGTTTATAAATATTGCAATAAGAGATTTCATAAAATTGATAAGTCAAGAGTTTATAGTAATAAGGATCATACCATATAAAAACTTTAGATTCACCATGACCCCTATGTAATCAAGTATAATTCATCAATCAACATACTCAATGCCTTAACAATTTAATAAGAAATCAAGTTGCGCAATCAGAGTGATAACAAACAAAAGGACATAGTTTGAAAAACAAACCAAAGGTAAGTACCAATCAGAATATCAGTGAGTAAATCATGACAGTCCAAAGAATGATGGGGGATTTTTTACGCTTTCAGTCGTGAAAAATAAATCGAAACCAATTTGCAAATGTCGCATGAAATAAAAATATCTTATGTTTGCAAAATGCGACAAAAATTTGAAGTTCATAGACATAGGTGTAGGCAGCTTTAAGGGAAATTGAAAAAATTGAATTGGCTGCCAACACTTCTTTAATTAGAATCCTATGTTGTATGATGCTGGTGTCATAAGCTTTCAAGTCCTCGTAACCCCAGGCAAAAACGTCTGAATATTCCTTGAAAAGCTCAATGTATTTGAGTTTCTTCTCAGGGGGTAATGATTTGGAAAGTTTCACCATCCTTGGTTTCTCTTATGTCCCTATATTACAATCTTCTACTTCTTGACCACTGGCTTCAATTTTCATTTTTTTTGCTACATCATTAAAATCAAATAAGTCCTCTAAAGGAACTAAAACCCTTGGTAAAACATTACTTTTCAAATGCAATACATCATCTTCTATCTCATCATCACCTAACTCTTTGGAATCTATCTTATTTACACTATCATTTCCAAAATCAGGTCTTTTTACATTTTCATCTTCATTTCCAAATCTATGTTTGTACACTCGAAATCATTTTTACATTGCAGAAAATCTTCAATTTGATCATCATTACCAAATACCTGCCAATACTTGATGTTGTCTGGAACAATAGGTCTGAATTTCACCTCCACTATGTATGGGCGAGTGGAACGAAAAGGTATCTTGCATGTGGCTGCTGACATAGCTAACCCATCTGCCAAAATATTATGTCCCCTAGGCATCACCCGCAAATCAACTTCATTGAAACATTTAAGGGCATCCAAAACAACATTCCTATAAGCTATAAGACGAGGGTGTTTTTCTACATACTCACCTTTAACATGCTTGATTATTAATTTGGAATCACCTCTTACCATAATTTGTTTGGCACCAACCTTCCTTAGGAGTTTCAAACCGAGCATCAATGCATCATACTCGGCAATATTGTTAGTGCATTGAAAATTTAATTTGTAAGAATGGTTTTCCGAATACCTGGATCTGTGATTGTGCAACCAAACTTCTACTCCAGCTCCTTCTTTATTTACAGCTCCATCAAAGTCCATGCTCTAGAAATCCACTAGCAATTCTTCAGTTATCACATTTTTCTTTCTTTCTACCTCAATGATTTCTTGGCCTTCATCCGGACTAGATGTATCTTCTTCCAGCTAAATGATTTGTTCTCTCGTATCGCCATTGTATAGGATAAAGGAGTTCAGGTCATAGTGTGCATAGTATAGAGGATAGTTATGTGGTTTTTCTTGGCTGCTAACCATGTACTTCATCGATGTTTCTCTGTATAGTCTTTTCTATTGACCAAAAATTGGGGCAGTGGCATATGACATATCCAACTGCAAAGTACCTTTCAACTTGGACCCCCAAGACCAGGACAACAACATACCATATTTCGGGGGAATTTATGCAACCACAATATCCATGACCATTCTTTTTGCGGGAATCTGAACCAGTGTGATACATAGATCCTTGATCAAACCGATACACCTAACTTTACTGGAGTCAAATGAGTGTAAGTCCTTGTAAGGTCTGGTAACCTCAAGTCCCAGTTTTTCCATCACTGCTTTAGGCATCAGATTATGGGAAGCACTCGAATCCAACATAGCATTATGCAGAATTAGGTCATGTATATTAAGATTGATGTAAAAAGGAGTGACAACACTATTGTCGGTTTGACCATCCACTTTTGTTCTGAACAAGAGTTCAGGTTGGTCATCTGTAAGGTTCATAGTATATGAATGATTCGTTGATCCAATAGTTAAGGCCTTTGTTCCTATATCAGGTTCGATGCTCAGTGCTTTGGTCACCTGTGACCGATAAGCGTCTTTGCTCATCAACTCGGAAAGGGGAATGGGGATTTTTACTTCGGCTAATTCCCCTTCGAGAATGAAAGTTGTAGGTGTTCTGCTTTGGCTCATCAATTCTGATTTGTCCACCACAATCTTTTGGCCAGAAGTATTTGGTGGGTTAATTGATGAAACCTCAGACTGCAATGACCTTTTCAGAATAGTAAGGTTTTTTTTTGCTGGAAGTTCAGCATTACCTTTCTCAAGACTCTTCTCGACAAAATGCTCAGGGGCTTTCTTTTTGGGTTTCGACTGTCTTCTTCATTTTGGTCACCTTTTTTGGAGAACTCTCGTCTATCTTCTTACTTCATAGATTGTACTACCTATGTACCTCCAAAACAACATTTTAAAATGCCTGGGTTTCGGTGTCTTCAACTTCTTCATTTACATTTGTTTGATTGAGAAGAAAAGGTTCTTGCTCTTCCTGGGTAAGGAAAATAACTTTGTTATCGTGAATTCCCATGAGGTTTATGTGAGTATCCTCCAGTTCTTCAATTACTTCCTCTCCTTCATTGACATACTTTTCTTGTAGGGGAGGTCTGATCTGTTGATCAGGACCTCTCTGTTCCCTTTGATCCTTAGGATCTCTCTGCCTGATTTGAGGAAGGTTTCTTTTGAAGTTAGGATTTCGAATTTGAGGATCTGGTGGGTTTTCTCTAGGAGTATTTCTTTCAGATACAGTAAGTCTCTCCATCATTCTTTTCATTTCTCTAGCCAAGGAATCCAATTTGGAATCAGAGGTTGATGTGGAAGGTTCCTCTTTAATTGTGACTCTCCTCTCTATCCTCTTTCATGCCCTTTTTGCCAACAAGTTGGCATCCACACTTATTGCGCTTTTCTGCATGTCCTCCAGGGTGGTGGAGTTTCTTTCCCTTAATTGATACGACATATCTGCGTCGAATCCATCGGGGAATTTTATCAATTCCAAACCTTGTGGAGGTTTAATATCGTCTGGAATTGCATTGTACAGGTTATTGAAATGGGTGTAGTAATCTTGTATTGTCTCACCTTGATTTCTTCTGATGTTTTCGTATTCTGGAAATATTTGGAGAGGGTTTTTCTTTACCTCCCATCTATCTAGAAAAATTCTTTGAAATGCGGTAAGGTCAAGGATTGAGGCAGCACGTAAAACTTTATACCATTTCTTAACATCACCCATCAAACTTTGGGCAAACAATCTCAATTGAACGTCAGCCTCATCTACTTCCTGCAGGTCAAAATAATCATTCATTTTATCAACGTGTTGTTGGGCACTCAAAGGTACCATTCCATCAAACTGTGGAAGTCTTGTTTGATAATCCTAGGGCATAGCATGGAGAGATGCAGCTAACACCAAAGGAGCATATATGGCTGCCATGATAGGTGGAGGAGGCGGAATGACAAACTGGATGATAGGTGGGGTGGTGGCAGAAGACAAGGATGAGGAGGGGATAGCTGGCATAGAGTGAGTGGTTTGAGTTTTAGCAGTGGGAGATATAACTTCAGGAGTCTGAGGTTGCAAGACAGTTGGGTCTAGTACGGTTTCAACCACAAAGTTATAAAATTTTGTTCTGAACAAGCTTTGTTCGAAAAATATGTCAAATTCGAGATCCTATATGGCAACAAACTCCTCTGGAAGAGAAGGGGACTTCTACAGGGGATTATGTCTTATTGAACCTTCAATAATGGTCTTTTTCCTGAGAAACTGTTATGGATTATTAGTTGCTATCACAGGTTCTGAGTCTGGGTGAGATCAAGTATAAGATCTTTTGGGAGCCAGATTTCTTTTTGATTTTTATGAATCCGAAAATAATATGTGCACATTTTCAACAACCTCTAAACATAACTGTTTTCACAGATTTACAATATTTCAGAAGAAAATTTTTCTTCTAGGGAAAAGAAGACGTGGGGTTAAAATTTGTTCAGTTCTGTCCCCAGTACAGTCGCCACTATGTTATCGCTCTGTAAATTTCCTAGAGGTTGTTAGAAAAGAAGAAATTTATGGGAGGTAACTTTATATAACCACTTCGAAGTTGGGATCTAGCCCTACCAGCTTCGGAGAGGGATCTCTCTGTATGATTTAGATATGTTTCAAATTTAAAATATTAGGCTAGGTGAATAAAATATGTTGGTTTTGTTTGTTGTAGTTTTTGTTGGGTTGGCTGAGAGAGTTTACACATCGATTGGAGCTATGGGGTTTGTATCATGAAATAAAATATAAACCAGAAAGAAAAAGAAACTTATCACAGGGTGAGATAATGTAATCATTGGATTCTTTTAGCAGCATAAATGAGGAATAGTAGAAAAGGTGAGAATGTCGGTTACAACAAAGAAGCAATTAAGAATTTCTTTATCGTAAGATCAGAAGATGAAACACTGAAATCTTTTAAAGTCAGAAACAGGGTGTACAAAGATAAATCCTGTAACATTCGTTACTTTCAAAGGTTAGATTTAGAAAATAGTATGATAACTAAGCCATAATAACATTTAACTTAGAAAAAGAAACATCACCAGTGAATACATGCAAGAATCCTGTAAAAATGCCTCTTTGTATTAATGGAAGATCTCTTGAAAAATATTACAGTCTGATAGCTCTCAGGGTGTAAAGATCAACCCTCAATACTTTGAAAAGTGAAGTATTTATAACCCAAAATTACAAATGATCCTGTCATTAAAGATTAGGATGTGGTAAATCTATTTTTAGCCTAACTAATTTAACAAATTACAAGAATCTAGGAAACTGTTTGATGATGTGTCACAACTGCATGATGTTTTCTGGGTGAACCATTGGTGAGGCCTCTACATGACCTTGTCTAACTGGATAGTTGATTGGGCTGGGAAAACGCATCGATTACTCAATCAGGTCGCAAAGTTCTTCCCATCGAAGATGACTGGGGACGCTGACTTTGAGTAACCTTCGGTACATTTCATCCATTTCTGTGTACTTGGAAAAAGTAGGCTTGGTGATGAAGATGTACCGGATCTCATGTTGTATGCTGATGTCCAACTGAAGTGCATCTAGGAATTCCTTTCCAATGATGCTACCTTGAATTCCTGAAACTTCGAACTATCCTTAGCCACATTGGCTAGTCTCTTTTTGTAGTCTGGGAGTGTCATCAGTTTGTCATTTATCACCTTCAAACTAGGAAGACCTTTCTTCTGTAGAGCCTCAATCTTGTTGAAAAATTTTTGTACCCCTAGGTCCATGGCCTCAACCTTTTCTTCTAGCTATAGCATCAGTCCTCTCTTGGTCAAGACTCTTTTGACCTCAAAGATGGTCTTTGTTCTATCCTCAATTCTCATCTCTTCTAGCTCCTCTCTGGTTTTAGAAATCAATAATTTGATGATTTCATTAGCCTGTGTGGGCATCTCTCCCAGTTCTGATCTGATCTTCTCGATGGCTTGTTTACTTCTCTGCACCAATTCATTTTGTTCAAACATAATCTGTATCATTGGCCATATTTAGTTCATAGACTTGTTGATTTCTGTCCGGACACTTTCTTTGACTCCGGCTAGTGTTTTACCTGCCATTGTTTGCTTCCGGAGTTGTTGTAACTCTTGTTTGAGTTAGTCTGACACCTGTTTTTCCTTGGAGAAGCTATTTTGATAAGAAGATTTGAGTTCCCGAAGGTTCTCAATCTCCTTTTTGAGCCTATGGTGTGGTTGTTTATGATACAGTGACCGGGGGGTCTTGTTGTTCTGTTTCAACCAAAGTGTTTGGTTCCCATCCTGTCTGGTTTACAAATTTTTCTACCTCAAGCCTAGATTCATGGACATACGGGATATTATTGTTTTTTATCCTCATCTCTGAAATGATCCCGCACAGATCGTAGTGACATGTGAAACTCATAAAGAATTTCATTTCCTTCAGTGGCATGTCTTCTTCCTCCCTAGCACCTCGATTGTTGCAGATGAAAGACCCAATCTGCCCTTTGATTATGAGTTGTTGCTTCTTCTTTAAAGACAAAAAATGAATATCATCTCAGTTTATCATCTACCTTATGTATTCCAGAGAAACAATTATGACAGGTAAGTATTTAGGTAGTTTATATGGGGCCATATCACACCCATAGACTCTAATCTCAGTGTGATTTTGGTATAGGTACCAATCACCAATCTTTGTATGATCCAAGAGATGTAGGATCCTCTGAACTTCGTCATTAATCCTGGGTTCGGGTCTGTCACTGAGCATACTCACCACTGGGTGATAGAATTGATCTATGAACTTCTTGAAACTGAATTCTGTGGATTTATGTTTGAGCAGGAAAGTCCATGCGGTTACTGCCTGGGGTCTGCCATCTCTGTTCATCTTCTGCATGGAAAAAGAAAATTTGGTCACTTGGAAGAAAATGAACAGGTATGCCAGTATTGAATAATACCAGAACATGCCTTCTGTGGTGAAATTGAAAATTTGCTCATGAATATTGTTCGCAAGGAACATTTTGAAGTCAAAATGTGTAGTAGGCTTCTCATTGGTGGAGAAAATAGACAAAAATCCTAGGATGGGTTCTTCTACCCACTGATCTAAATAATAACCCAACAAGGTGCATAGGGATGTGATAACTTGGTTTCCTTTGATTGAAAACATGGAGGAAGGATAAGGGGGATTTGTAGCGGGGATCTGAGCGGATTGTGAAGAAAAAGCTCAAATATTTGAGCTCTTTGAGGAAAAGTCATCTTCTGGTATAACTCTGTAAGGATTTCAAGGTTAAAAGGTGATGTGGAGTCAAATCAGGATATTTGCATCATTTGGTCGATGGTTTCTGGCGTGATGAGGAAGAGAACTTCCCCAGACGAGAATATGATGGCTCTTTGCTCAGGAATAATGTGGGCTTGGAAATTGAGGGAGAACTCTGGGAAATGGTGAATATGGGGGAAGAGATACAGGGGTAGGTTGGACTCCCAGAGTCTAATTTCATCACTCTAGTCCAGGAAAATCTCTTTAAGACATGATTGAAGGTCTGCGAAGTCAAAATCACACTTAGTGTCTATGATTAAGTAGTCTTTGTCGGCCAGTGGAATCCTATCGAGATCGATAGGAGGCAGGAGAAACGGATTCTCCTCTCCTTCTGTTCATTTTGATTTTGGTGCCATTACTATAACAATACCTCCAAATAAAACAATATTAGCAGGGGCAATTGTATATGGGGGCGACTAACTATAATGAAGAAGAAAACAGGGTAAATTCTATGGTGCGATGAGTGGGTAAATGGTGAAGGAATGAAGAGTGAGGGTAATTTTGAATAAACAGGTATCCGTTGGGTGCGGGGGATAGGTCAACTAGTTAACGGATAAGTTATCCGGTTATAAATGACCAATGGGTCATTTAGAATGTGAGATGGTAGGTGACAATGACTGAGGGATACAGATGGGTGATGTGGCAGTTATCGATGGGGGGAAAAAATCATGGTGAGGGGACTTTCCATGAGTGAATGAGGGAGAAGGAATGACAGAGTTATGGGATGTGACTCTTTTGGAAAGGTGGATGATGATGTCAGGAGGTGATGTATAAGTTATCCAGTAATAAATGGCCAACGGGTCATTTAGAACGTGAGATGGCAGGTGACAGTGACTGAGGGATACAAATGAGTGATGTGGCGGTTATCAGTTGGGGGAAAAATTCATGGTGAGGGGACTTTCCACGGGTGAACGAGGGAGAAGTACTGACGGAGTTACGGAATGTGACTCTTATGGAAAGGTGGATAATGACGTCACGAGGTGACGAGGTATGTCCGATAGAAAGAGGTGGTGGGATTCGGGACCAGTATATTCATGCCACGTATAGATAGAGGGCCCGCCAGAGTAAGATTCTATTCCGAACCCCCCCTATCGTTAAAGGTAGATCAGTCGGGGGGGTCTGAAAAATACCTTGGGCCATCGATCTGCGCACTTTCCTTTGGACCACATATCTGTGTGCACTCTTTAACACACATTCCGAACACCCCCCCCTCCATTAAAGGTAGAACGGACAGGGAGGTCTGGAATCCAATACAGACCATAGATCTAAGCACCGAAACTTGGGTCGTCCAAATGCGTGCATGCATTATCAGCAATTCTGGACCCCCCTGTCCATTAAAGGTATAACGGTGGGGGGGGGTCCAGAAAGATTTGTCAAAATTGCAGGTCTGCGAAGTCAAAATCACACTTAGTGTCTATGATTAAGTAGTCTTTGTTGGCTAGTGGAATCCTATCGAGATTGACAGGAGGTAGGAGAAATGGATTCTCCTCTCCTTCTGTTCATTTTGATTTTGGCGCCATTACTATAACAATACCTCCAAATAAAACAATATTAGCAGGGGCGATTGTAGATGGGGGCGACTGACTATAACGGAGAAGAAAACAAGGTAAATTCTTTGGTGTGATGAGTGGGTAAATGGTGAAGGTATGAAGAGTGAGGGTAATTTTGAATAAACGGGTATTCGTTGGGTGAGGGGGACAAGTCAGCTGGTTAACGGATAAGTTATCCAGTAATAAATGGCCAATGGGTCATTTAGAATGTGAGATGGTAGGTGACAATGACTGAGGGATATGGATGCGTGATGTGGTGGTTATCAATTGTGGGAAAAAATCATGGTGAGGGGACTTGCCACGAGTGAATGAGGGAGAAGGAATGACAGAGTTATGGGATGTGACTCTTTTGGAAAAGTGGATGATGATGTCAGGAGGTGATGTGGCATGTCAGGTAGTGAGAGGTGGTGGGATTCAGGACCAGTAGATTCATGCCATGTATAGATAGGGGGCCCACAAGAGTAAGATTCCATTATGGACCCCCCCCCACTGTTAAAGGTAGATCAGTCAGGGGGGTCTGAAAAATACCTTGGGCCGTCGATCTGTGCACTTTCCTTTGGACCACAGATCTGTGCACGCTCTTTAACACACATTCCGGACACCCCCCATCCATTAAAGGTAGAACAGACGGGGATGTATGGAATCCAATACAGACCGTAGATCTAAGCACTGAAAATTGGGCCATCCAGATGCACGCATGCATTATCAGCGATTCTGGACCCCCCCCCTCCGTTAAAGGTATAATGGTCAGGGGGGGTCCAGAAACATTTGTCCACCGTAGATCTAGGCACAATCATCTGGGTCATTGATACATGAGTGTGCATAAATGTGGGCGTGAAAGCATATGCGCCCTGAAAAACTTAGGATAAGAGCATATCATGGGTTTTTCCCAAGATTTTACATCTTTACATCACCAAGGGGTTAGGAAAACAAATTTTCGAGCATTCAAAACATGGTCCAACATTGATCATCGAGCTAGTTTTATTGAAGTAAAGCAAACTAGCCTATGTTCTAACCTAACTTCCTATGACAATTAGCCCATATTAAATTATTGGGCTAAGAACTTACTCTACCCTGGGGCTATCTGACCAAGATTAGACTGTCTGGAAAGATTTATTCACTAACTAACCTAGATCACTTGGCTAAGATTAAACAGTTTAGCTAAGCTTATTCACTATTCCTGTCAACATCAATTTAAAAAAACTTGGCCATGCTTGAAAGGTATGGACCAAGTCACTGTTATTGCATGGGGCTCTTATTGAAATTCTTTTATTCCCTCTTTTCTTTTTCTCTTTCTTTCTTTTCTTTTTTTCTTTTTCTTTTTCTTTTTCTTTTTCTTTCTTTTCTTTTTCTTTTTCTTTCTTTTCTTTTTATTTTTCTTTATTTTCTCAAATTATTTGCAGAATGAAAAATCATTTAACAAACAAAAAACACTAGAGAGATAACATTCCAGTCACCAGTTGATCCTATAAATTATAGGGTGATAACATGCCGAGAAGGAGTATTTCTAGACCCAACTAAAGTTGCAGCAATTGTGAATATGATGCCACCTATGAGTATTAAACAGTTGTGCTCTACACTCAGACATATAGGCTACTATCGCAGGTTCATTCGAAGATATGCCAACATTACTAGACCTTTGGAAAACCTCCTGAAAAAGGATGAAACATTCCAATGGACTCCCATATATGACAAAGCATTTGAAACACTTAAGGAGAAACTCATTACAACACTAATTCTAATATTCCCAGACCGGGAGAAGGAATTTCACATCTATGTGGATGCTTTAGGAATTGCCTTAGGAGCTATCCTAACGCAACCCAGAGATGGAGCTATGGATCACCCTATCTAATTTATGAGTCAAAAGCTATCGCAAGAAGAGCGCAACTACACAATGACATAATGGGAAGGTTTAGAAATGATCTACAATTTACATAAATTTAGACATTATCTATTAGGGTCTCATTTCAAATTATTTACTGATCATTCAACATTAAAATACCTAGTTAACAAACCTATGTTGGAGGGAAGACTTTGTAGATGGCTCCTGTTATTTTAGGAATTTTCCTTTGGAGTCATCATCAAGCTAGGATGATGCAACATCGGACCCAACCATCTATCCATACTAGAGTCAGAAGAAAGTGGCAGAGCAGTGGATGACCATCTCCTAGATGCAAATTTGTTCAGAATTGAGGCCATACCGGAATATTTGGAGGACATAGAAATCTTTCTCACTATAGGTGCATGTCCCGAAACATATTTTGCAACCCAGAAATGCCATATGGTTTTCAGAGAAACATATTATCATTTGATCACCAGGCAATTATACAAACTAGGACTAGACAACATCCTGAGATGATATGTCCTAGATCATGAAAGGAAGGATATACTCTAGGAATGCACTAGTGGAATTGTAGGAGGACACGTAGGAGGAAAGGAAACAAAACATAAATTTTTACAGGCAGGACTTTGGTGGGAAACACTTTTTAAATATGCAAAAGTATACGCTAGATCACGTGATGTTTGTCAAAGAGTGGGCAAGAAGTCACGTCGAGATAAACTTCCATTACAACCTATTAGAGAGCTACAAGAATTTGAGAAATGGGCAGTTGAATTCATTGGGCCAATCAACCCCACATTTAAACATTCAAAGGCAAGGTACATCATTACCGCAACCAACTACCTTACTCATTGGGAAGAAGTAGTAGTGGTATAGGAATGTTCAATGGATACTGCTAGCAGATTCATTTTTCAAAATATTATTACCCGCTTGGGATGTCCGAGAAGCCTAACCAACGATCAGGGTACTCACTTCATTAGTAGTACCATAGAAACACTTACAGCAGAATTTATGATTCAACATCATAAGAGTAGTCCATACCACCCATAGGCCAATGGAACAGTCAAAGCCTTCAACAAAATCCTGGAAAAGGGACTAACAAAGGCATTTTGTGCAAACCGAGATTACTGGGATGATAGAGTTCTAGTGGTACTATGGGCCTACAGAACAACCATAAAGAAAATCCATAGATACACATTGTTCCATCTTGTTTATGGGAAAGAGGCAGTGGTGCCTGCAGAGTTCATCACTCCAAGTCTATATATTGCACAAGCCACATGTATGATAGACAAAGAATCAGTGGCATAGAGACTTGTGGAGCTACAAGAACTCGAAGAAACCAGATTTATGGTAGACTTCCATCAGTCGGTTGAAAAGGAAAGAAACAAACCTTGGCATGAAAAACACATTAAGACCAAGGTATTTACACAAGGGGAAAAGGTGTTAGTCTATGACAGTCGATACCGGAAGCATCCTAAAAAGTTGTGCATGCGTTGGTTGGGACCCTTCATAGTTGCGTAGATCCGACCATCAGGAGCAGTCCAAATCGCACAACTATATGGCGTGCTACGACTAGGATGGGTGAATGGTTCTCACCTAAAGCCCTATCTATCTCACAAATGAGAAGAAGGAGAATCACTCTAGTCCAATAGAGTGTGTACAATAGTTAGATTTGAGTTTCATTTCCTTTCTGAAAATTTGTAAATTCAGTTAATAATGTCCAGGTGCGTAGTGTTGCACCATAACACATAGTTCATTTTTTTTGTTTAAGTGTTCGTTGATACAGAGTTGACGAATCAGTAGTACATAATCGGAAGCATGAGGAAGTTCATTAATGAAATTCATTAAAGATGAAGGGGACAACCTTTGTGGTTAGAGAGGCCATGAATCGCAATCCAATCTACGTCAAAGGCCACGCAAACCTAGTCCAATCACACCCTTTATTTCCATTCCTATACCTAGACTATAACCCATTAAGCCATAAATCTACATTATGCCAAGATTCCATTGAAGTTTGTGCCAAGATACCCGCCCAACAAAAAGAATGGTCTCAATTTAGCCACATCCCTATTCCACCCAAACGAGTAAATACCAAGATCACCCAATTGGATTTACCTTGATTAAACTGTCCCATCGGAAAACTCACACCCTGTTACATCTATACGGTCATGATGAGGAGTAGTTATTACTAAAAATTACCCATTAATCCAGACATAAGAATCTCAAAACTCAAATGAGAAAGTATTATTTCTAAAACAAGCATAGCCCTTTCCGAACTCAGTCATTCAAACCAATTAGGACCATTTCCAAAACTGTAATTGTAGCCCTAGTTCTTAACGGCCACAAAAGCACTAATGCCAAGAACCACAACAAGCAATAACACCATGACTAAATAAGAAGTACTAGATGAGCTTTGCGACCCCCGTGTCGAGATTATAGGTGATCTCAAAGGGAAGATAGAGCATGTCAAGCTACTCGACCTTGACCTCATGGATTCAACCTTGTTTCCATAGATGCACCCAGATGTCTTTTGGGAGTTAGATCTGGATGGAACTAGAGATATGCACTTTATACCGAAAATGGAGTTCATCAAACTATTTAACTTCACCATCATGAACTTGAGAGACTTACCAATATTTGGCACCACCAGTGAAATTGCACATGGCACGAAGTTTATGATAAGTAGAGTGCACGATAGAAGTCTATGGTTGGATAAGAAGTATCCACTCCATGCACAAGATATCCACCAACTCACTGGACTCTCCTCCGAAGGAGAGGATGTGTCGAATGGATTTTAGAGCCTCGGAAAGCATGGGAAAAAGAAAGGAGAGATTAGCCTCTACAAGAAGTTTAACACAAAGAGAGGAGGATGCACAATAGTCATTGAACCAATACTTCTCGAAATAGTCCCAACTGGCTGCTACATCATAGCCAGCAAGGTTATGCGGTCTTACTATAAGGGAGAATGAACCTTAGATGCGCTATCAGTTGCCGACTTCTGTACACGGGGAGCAGTGTTTAATTGGTGTAGTTTCTTTCTAGAGGAAATACTAGTAGCTTACGAAGAGGCACAGAAGAAAGGATGCACCTTTACCTATGGATACCTACTTGTAGAATTCTCAATGCTCAAATGGAAGTCACCTGTGGCAAGATAACAAAAAATACCAGATAAAGGGTGCCTGGCGAAGATGTTTGAACCATGGTAGTCCATACCAGACTTAGAGAACACAACACTCAACAACACAACATTTTCCAAATGGTATAATTCTATGATAGACGCAACACAGAGGTTGCGCATCCCGTAGGAGATCCTCAATAATAACATGAGGAATATTGCATTTAGCATGAACTGACACAACACATTCATCTGGCCGAGGCATGATAGCAGGGAACATTTTCACAAACAGATGCTACCATTCTATTTGTATGAGGAAGCCTTAGATAAAGAAGTCATGTCATGGCTAGGAGTCAAACGAGGCCAGCGTAAATCAGGAATGAACTACATTTTTCCTATCGAGCTGCTCAATAAAATTGACAAGGAAGCAGGAGAGGGATCGATCTCAGGCCCTAATATTAATAAGCTAGACTCTCCAACAAAAATAGATTTAGAGGAGGAAGAAGAAACACTACAACTGGAGCAGAGGAAAATATCGCCCCCTGACAATTTCCACCCAATGTTGTTCTATCAGGTGCACAGGTCAACCAGATCCTGGGCATTGTGATTGGCACCAAACCAATGGTGAAGAGGTCTAAAATGAGGTTCTCACTGAACAAACCCATGAACCCACAACCCCTTTCGTATGCCAGACTGCCACTCCCCAGACTCACACCATGACTAACGCCACCACTATTATTGACATTCAAGATGACCCAGACCCTGAAACAATTCTAGCTACACTCATCATTGAGAAACCCCCACTACTCTAATAACCAAACCTCCTCACCACCATTCCACATCATACCATAGCCTCAGAGGCGATGAAACTTGACCACACAAAGATAGAGGAATGATAAACCCCACAAACAACTAGAGAACCCCCCAAGCCTAGTTCAAAAATTCCCAACCCTAACCCTAAAGCATCAGAGAAGTCCATGATGATGGATGTCCTAAATCTGAACCCCCAAGTGTTGTGAGTGGGAAATCCCTCCTATGAAATAGTAGTAATGGTTTTATCATGCATGCATAAATGACCTAAAGATTCTTACCTTTTACCATCATCCCATGCCTAAACCCCATTACTCCTATATAAATACAAGGCTCAAGAGATTAAGTTGACGTACCTTATTTTTTGTGTTTGATGTCAATCCATTTTTGTGCTTGATCGTTCTTTGACTACAACTCTCCTCTCAATGTTGACCTGCATTCACTAAAGACAAACAAATAACTCCACATGCATTTGATCTATGAACTAACGGGTTAGAGATTTAATCAATAATATAATCAATATTTCAATAATGACAATCTCATATGGTGGGATGGGAAAAGAAATTCATTTATTAGTTTCACAATGATGCCTTACAATGATAAAGTCATCTACTGCTCCTCGATCCTGGTCCTAGGCTCTTCTTCCACTGTCTTCCAACTGCTTTTCTCTATACTTCTCTTTGCACAAGGATTGCTAAAGGTTGGGACAAAGGGAATGCTTAATCGGGTATATTTTCTTTACTATGATTCTCCTCCTTTCAAATGGGACCCCTAACCCTTCTTTTATGGGCTAGAAGAAGCTAGGTATTTGGTCAAGTGAACGGCCATGCATGGCTGAAAGGTTTAGCTAACTTACCCAAAGTTGTGTGTTCTATCAGCAACTTTCCTTTTTTCGTGCTTTTGTAGGTACACATGGGTTGTCTTGGGTCAGCTAGCATGTACACGCATGAAGTAATGGAGCAGGGCGTGTGGGGCTTTATAAAAGGGGTTTTTAAGAAGAGTTGTTCAGTAGTGTTTTGGCAAAGAAGGAATCTAAGATGGCCTGAGGCCAGGTAAGCATGTCTAGTGAAAATTAGGTTTATAACAGATGCCCTCTAATGTGTGAGGTCAGAAAACCATCCGATGGCCAAAATACATTAACAATATTCACCAATTTTCTGAAAAAGTGAGCCCAGGGACCAAAAATCAGGATGTGTTGTCTGCAAAATAATAATTGTCTCTCCGAGGTAGGCATACCCATGCTCGAGATAAAATAAAATCATGGATACCAATCAAATACACTATATATCCATGTCATATAACTATATAAAGTGTAGCTGCAAATAATACACAGTAGAGCTACATCTCGAAATCAAAAAGATATACATGTAGAGTATCCATCTTCTAGAAGCTGACAAGGCCTGATAGCTGGAGATGAGGCCTTCAAAGCTCAAGAAACAACTTCAAAATCTTCAAAACTCGGGTAGGAGTGTAATATGAGTGTATGACTTCACTACCTAGAGGTATTTGACGGCTCGTCAGTCATGGACTAGAGAATCTTGATGATCAAACTGAAGCCTTCATTGATTTCGAACAAAGAATTGATTGGACTTTGAGGATGGTCGGGCATAAGGGAAAGAGACAAACTGCAGAGGGGCTAACTCGGGCTTGGTAAAAACTTCCCTTGGACAATAGCATGAAAAATGATGAGACTCAAGAAGCATGGTATTAACATAAGTTCACGAGGCCGGAGGAAACAAAAACTCTCCATATGTTTGGAAGAGTAACCAAATGGAGGAGGACACAGCTCAATGTAGTGAGAATAGATTCCTAAGGTCATATTAAAACCCAGGGCTTGATGAACAAATGGAAGGATGTGATTTGTCCAAGGGTGACTCATTGTGCTGCCAATAAAAAGAAAATACTTTTCTCTTCCTCTTTTTGGGGTATATTTGTTTTTTTTTTGTTTTTTTTCAATAATTTTTTAAGGCTTGAAAAGGAATAAAAGAATTTTACGTTACAAAGGAAGGATGAGTGTCATAAACATACGAGTTCAAGGCGCAAGGACAAGACTAATGTTCAAAGTAAGGACACTCGGGAAAAATTCCTCCTAGGGCCAAAGGTGTCAAGACGCAAAGGCAAAGTGCTACAGGGCTTGCATATAAGACATGCTTCAGATGGTTCAGTTGAGAGAAACATGGAGCTGGCATTAGACCAAAAGCGAAGGTATGCAAACGCAGTTAACAAAACACACAATGGTAATGTCTTTCAATGTAATTTTAACGAGCCCAAAGAAGGTAAGCTTGGTGTTTTTTCATATTTAGAGAGTCTGAAAAAAATAAAAGGAGACTCCAATGGGGTACCTTTTTCGAAGGTAGCCTAGTCGGTTCGAAAAAGGGGTAAACTAGCACTGACAAGACGTCTATTCAAATCCATTTTAATGAGTGTGATAAAGATAAGATCACTTGGCCATTTTTTCATTTTTAAGAAGCCTAAAAAAAGCTTAACTATGGATTCCGTCAGGAATGTTATTTTGGACCATTTTAATGAGTGTGAAAGAATAAGGTCACTCAACAATCTTTTCAATTTTAGGGAGTCTAAAAAGAGCTTAACTATGGACT
>CBVK0101380880.1:0-13730 GCA_900067695.1 Picea abies | reverse complement strand
AAATACATAAAAAGTGAATTTCCAGCAAGATTTTTGTTGATAAAAGACTAGCCTAAGCACTTGTAATTACTACTTGTGAGTTAGAATATATATTTTTGTTGGCTATAAACATAGGGTGATATTCCTGTCTACTTTACTTTAGCCAGGTAAAGTCTGAAAATGCTTGAGTAAGATCAATTCATATCTTGTCCTCAATAAGAAGGTGGTCTCTAAAGACACCATTACAACACTTAAGAATAGTGTATTGTGATCAAAACATCACAATGCATATTGGACATCATGTACACCACAAATATATCACCATGATACTAAATACCCATGGGGTTTTTTATTTATAGCTTCAAGATATAACTAGATTCCTTTAAATTAGGAGGATATTGTCGACATATAACCATCGGTTGTTAGATTTGACTATGTCAAATACACACTGTCTATTCATCTCAACAAGGATGCTCTACCTGACCATCCATTCATCCAACTTGTAGTCAATTAATCGATTGATTGATCCACTAATTGATTTTCTTCAAATGTTGGTCGACTGTTTGATTGACAAGCTAGTCCACTACTCGGTCGACTGATATAGAGATCTAGTTTATCACTCAATCGATTGTTTCCATATGTAGGTTGACCATATGATTGATTGATTCTAGGAGAAGTGTGATGAAACATCATAACTTGATGTTCCAACACACCCCCTTCAACACACAACTCTCGAGATTCAGGAGGTGAAATTACATCAGTAGGACACCTCCCCATAATTGTAGCTTCCTGAATCCCAAGTATTGTATGGAGATTAACAAATCTAACTTCAGATAAAGTCTTTGTGAAGATATCAACTCCATGATCTTCTGTTCTAAATAGACAAGAGATATAACGTTCTCATGAACCAACTGTCTCAAATAGTGAGAATGGAGATGAACATGCTTCATATTACTACGGGTAATAGGATTATCAACAACTTGAATTCCACTCTAATTGTCACAGTAGATTGTATTCGAGGTCTGAATAGGAAATCCAAGTTCACCTAGAAGTTGGAAAATCCAAAATGCCTTTGTACCTGCATGCATGACACAATAATATTCTTCTTCTATAGTCGACAAGGAGACTACTTTATGTTTCTTGCATGACCTAAGCAACGGTCCAGTGTTGAAGAGAAAAACATAGATAGAAGTGAACTTCTTAGCATCATTGTCACCAACCTAGAAGAAGTTGGTGAAGCTGACTAGTGAATCTAAACTTCGACAATACTTGATATGAAAATGAGTGGTACCCTTGAAATAACGAAGAATTCATTTGACTCCTTTCTAGTGTCTTTCTCTGGGGTCTTGCAAAAACTAAGAAACCACACTAACAAAAAAGGAAATGTTAGGTCAACTATGATTAAGATAAATAAGATTGTCGATCATTTGTTGATAGAGTGTAGCATCAACTTGGGGGGTTTGAAAAGTTTTGGTTATATCTGCTTTAGATTGAAAGG
Organism: Picea abies; assembly: GCA_900067695.1. NCBI lineage: Eukaryota > Viridiplantae > Streptophyta > Pinopsida > Pinales > Pinaceae > Picea > Picea abies. The sequence goes on along the minus strand of CBVK0101380880.1, from coordinate 12,253 downwards.
GAGTAGCATAGGGAATGGCATGTGTGCGTGTATGTACCAACTAAAGTTCTATCTATCTATATATCTATATGTGTGTGTGTGTGTGTGTGTGTATTTAATCTTGAATTAAATAAAAAAATTAATAAATAACATTTATATAAATAAATAAATAAATTTAATAACATTAATCCAAATAAATAAATTTTTTTAATAATAACATTAAATGTAATTAAATTAATAATACTAAAAAATTATACACACATAAAAAAGAAACATAAAATTTATTTTACTACATCATAATAATGTCAGCGTACACGTGCAAGGTATGCATGCATAGTTGGTGCTTACATAGCTCATGCATGTACTAATGAAAACAACCATCACATTTAATGCACAATTCATGTATGATCGCAATGAAGTTGATAATGTAATAAACCCCATAATGAATTATTCAGTCATTTACACTAACATAATAAAAAAAAATCATAAGTCACAGCAATTTAAAATGAATGAAACATTCACCTATATTATCATAAATGAATTAATCATTTAATAAAAGAAAAGGGAATATGTCAGGCACTAAGGTTACATGATTAAAACCCAACAACACTCTCAAATACTCCAATACACCCTTCCTCCCTAACCTACTTTCATATTCCATATCCTATCCTTCCTTTGCTAGAATATACCGGAGCATAAACTATATTGACGTAAATCCATATAGAAACCCATAAGTGGAAGTTTCAACTACCTTTTCAAGGATTACCTAGTAGAAAATTGGAAGGAACCATCACACACCTAAGGGAGTATAGATTAACAAAATCCTTCCATGACTCTAGCTTTCAAAGGATAACTAGTGGGAATTGCCTCCACCCCTCCTGATAGAACTGGGTCCACACCCTATCATGGACCATAATATGGTGTTGCATTCTTGGATATTTGTCATCGAATATCTAGTTTCAGTAGCCGTGCCACTTGAAAAAACTATACTTTCCCAAATATCATAGAAATGCATTTGAGCCGATATACAATAACATAGTTATTCTTCCTATCATACCATTACTCATTCAATTTCCGACATCGACCACTTAATATGACACTTCTATAGCTATCATATAGCCCATTCAACCTGTAGGTTATTTTATAACACAATATCATGCACACCGACAAACTATTGATATGTGATTGCCATGTTACTAATCGTTGAACCATATCGATCATCTAGTTCATCCTACACATGGTACTAACTACATTTAAAATATATCATTAAACCTAATATCCAAATACCAAAATCCTTCAATTAAAAATACCATGGTAGAATTAAATCATATAACATCCATCATTAATAACATAACAAAAATTATTCATAGTATTCACATATATTGAGGTCCAAATGGATATAATAAAGTGTCAATCATTAATAGCATTCCATAGATAATAAGCAATGATAATACAACTAAGCCATAATATAATTTATATTTCTTGGTCAAAATGGGGCATTACATTGAAAAGGATGATGCTGATAAAATTCTCATAGAACTACATGATGGACCAACTAGAGGAAATTCCGCTATTGAAACAACAACTCACAAGATTTCGAAACCTAGCTATTACTGGCTAATAATGTTTGGATATGCACATTCATATTCCTAGAAGTGTAAGATATGTCAAAAGTGTGTTGGAATGGAAAAGAAACATGTTCCACTACAACCTATGATGATCGAAGAACCTTTCATGGAATGTGGGTTAGATATCATTAGAAAAATTAACCCAAACTCTTCGAAGAAGCATAAGTACATCCTAACCATGATAAATTATGTCACACAATGAACTAAAGTTGTATCATTTACTAAATCAAATGAGGAGGAAATCATGCAATTGCTTGAACACCATCTGATCACCAGGTTTGGAATTCCATCAACACTTGTTTTTTATAATGATACTTACTTTTCTTCTTTGAAGTTAATTGAGTTTTATTTAGACAAGGGGATTATATTAGGATACTCACATAAATATTATCCCTAAGGTAATGATGTATCTAAATAAACTAATAAAAGCTTGATCCACATTTTGAAAAATACTTTTGTTAACCATTAGCGAAAATGGCACAATGACCTATGAATTGCTTTGTAGGATGATAGAGTAACTCCTAAATCCTCTCTAGGAACATCTCCTTACTTCATATATGATGAAAAATAATCCATTATTCCCCTAAAAATATTATTACCATCTCTTCAACTATCCCAAGCCTCACATGGGTAGATTTTCTTAGTCATCTAGAAGCAGGTTGATACCCTGCTTAAGTTGGAAGAAGAAAGGGAGGAGAAAAAGAAGAAGTTTGTTGTCCATAAAAATACAATTAAGAGATGGTTTTATAAATTATCTATAGGAGATAAATATTTCTATGTGGGGGACCTCATCTTCAAATGGGACAAGCCACATGAAGAAAAGGGGAAGCACTCAAAATTCCAACAGTTATGGCTTGGTCCTTTTAGAGTGGTTGAAAAAATTGGCCTAGGCACATATAGATTGAAAAATTTAGAAACAAAAGTATACCCCATTCCTATTAATGGCTATATTATGAAAATATACTTTAGTTATCTTCCTCCTAGGTAATTATCTTGTATGTAAGAATATTTTCTTCATTGTTTGTTTTTGAAATTTTGATTTTGAACTTCACCTTCTTTTCTATGCTTCAAATTCATTTCTCATAGTTATTATTTTTCTTTTGAATTTTATTTTTCTAATCATTATCTTCACTTCATTTTAGTTTATTCATAAACATTTATGTTATAATTCACTCCTGAAAACTAATTGAGTGTGCATTGAAAGTGTCATGACTTCTTCAAAAACCATGAGCATGGATGATTAGAGCCATGGAACTCTCCTATGATCCCAATGTTGATGCATGTAGCATCAGATAGGTATTTCTACATAGGCTTGGTGTCTATCATGCAGAAGTCATCCAAAGTCTTCTACTCTTGGATTTAATTTAATTAAATAAATTTATAAAGTAAATTTCTTTTATTAATTAATTATTGAATTAATTGATTTATTAAGGAAAATGCTAAAAGTAATTAGCGTGTAATCTAAATATCAAGTGAAGTGAGAAGTAATCTCGACTATTAATCACTTTGGATATTAGAATAGATTATAACTCAAGATTATAAAAGAAAGGCTATGGTGAAGGAGGAAGACACTTGAAACTTGACATTCTTGAGGGTAGAGAAGGACCTTTTCTTTCAAGAGGATTGGATCACAAAGGACTATGATTCAAGATATTGGATAGGTGGAGAAGGACTTTTCACAAGTGGATTTCAGTCAAATGAAGCCACAAGCAAGAGTCATGCCGTGCATAACGTTCCATACATGATTTATGTACATGTACGCGAGTGCTAGTGGAGACAGGTGCGTGTACATGGGTGTGTAATAGGGGAATTCATGCACATCTCAAAAAGCGTGTAGTTTTGGGTCGTACAACAAATTAGAATTTGGAAGGTTTGTCTGCAGTGGTATTTCTCTTAGTGGGCATTATCCCTATTATGAGAGCCATGATTTTAGCATAATAAAATCATTCTCAGTGTTGGTTTTCCGTCTAGGGTTTTTCCATGGGTATATAGCCAAAAATATTGTTGTTCATGTGTGCATGATTTGGTTTCTATTTTTTCCTTTTGCTAGATTTATTTAGTTGAATATTTCAACATTGTATTTTTGTTTTGTGAGCTTCTAATTTGATTTGCAGTAAGGAAATCACTAGATATCAATACACCTAGGTACTAGAGTAAGAAGTTTTCAACATGGTATAAGAGTGCATGCTCTAAAGGGAAGCTTGATCTATTAGATCTGTAGGAGGTCTTAGCAGATCCATAACTAATAGGAAGAAATTCAAGGACAAATTTTAGGGGAATAGTCCTACTGAGGCAGAACTAGGGTTTTGCAGGTTTACAAAGTTGTACGCAAGTTGCAAGAAGGGAGAGGAGCTTACATACGTGGGTGTTAGTGAGAAAAGATGTGTACATACATAGTTTTAAGTGAGCACAATAACATACACATGAGGGTGTAATTGATAACATGTGCATACATATACAGTTGTAACTGAGCATAGGTGAATTTATATGTGGGTTCCAGTAGTGATAGGCGTGTACAAGTCTGTACATGTCAGTACAAGGGAAATTTTTAGTAGTCGATTATTTCTAGGGAATCTTTTCAGATGGAAACAACACCATTGATATTTGAAGACAAATTGGATGGAGCATCCAACTTTCTGTATTGGAAAGTAAGAGTAATTTTGGCATTGAAGGAGTATGACCTTTGGGAGTTAGTGGATAAAGTAGTTACTCCACCAACATATTTGATAGCTTTGGAAGCTCACAACAAGAAGGAGATAAAAGAATATAGGGTCCTATTGTATTCAATGACGGATAATCTAATTCCTCGCATATACAATAAGAAGACAACCAAAAATATGTTTGATTCCATGGTAAGTTTATTCTAGAGAAAGAACATGAATAGGAAGATGGTCTTAAGGAATAAAATCAAAATGGTGCAGATGTCTAGATATGATAATGTTACCAACTATATCATGAGAATCAAATAGGAGTGTGATCAACTTTTAGCCATAGGGGAGAAAAAAGAGGATGTAGAGCTCGTGAATGTGGCATTGAATGGTATTCTGAAGTCTTGGGAAGCATTTTTCAAAGGCATTTGCACTCAAGAAAATATCCTATATTGGAAAAGAATTTGGGATGAATGCATATAGGAAGAGACTTGGGAGGAGTCTAATATTAACAAGCAAGGAATTAGTGAGAATAAATTGGCTCTTGTTAGTGAGAGGAAGAAGGAAAAATGAAAGAGTTATAGCAAGAAGGGTAACAATTATGGAGGATCATCACAAGTAGGGAAGAAGAAGGGCTTGAGTAAAATCAAGTGCTACTCATGTCATAAGAATGGAAATTATGAATCTCAGTGTCCTGAAAAGAATAAGGGTAAAGGACAAATGAAAACAACAACATCATTAGAGACACAACTATATGAGTTTGCAACAAAGTTTGAGAAGGATTTCTCACTAGTTTCTTTCCTTTCTACGAGCACAACTATGAGAAGTTCTTGGTTCTTAGACAATGATGCATCTTGTCATATGACATAAGCATATGATTTATTTAGTAGTCTAATGGAGAAGGACTCTAATTTTCATGTGCAACTTGGTGATGATCCAAAGTATGCAGTGAAGGGAGAGGAAACAATGACATTCTAGATTGAGTCAGGAGGTTCATTAGATTCCCAGGATGTGCTTTACATACCAGGTTTGAAGAAGAATTTTCCCTCAGTATCAACTATGGAGGACATGGTTTTTTCCATTACTTTTCATAGAGGGAAAGTACTCATATGTCCAGATAAATCTTGTCTAGATAATGCAGTGGTCATTGGGGTTAGAGAGGGAAATTTATATAGGTCGCAGGGAAATATTGTTCAGGATTTGGTACATAATAGTGACAACTTCTGTGAGTTGTGGCATAGGAGGTTGGGACACCTACACTATAGGTATTTTTTGATTCTATGGGGGATTGTTACAGGTCTTCTCAAGTTCAATATTGAGTAGCAAGAAGTGTGCAGAGGGTGTGCACTTAGAAAGAATGCCAAGGATTATTTTCTGAGCAACGAGAGTAGGTCCAAGGGGGATATTGGATATTATCCATTAATATGTGAGTGGAACAATTTCAGTAACATTGTTACAAGGATATTCATATTGTGTGACATTTATTGATGGTTTTCCTAGAAAAAAATGGATCTTCTTCATGAAAAACAAGGAGAGGTCTTCAGTTTCTTCAAAGCATTCAATGCTCAGATAGAGAACCAAATAGGTAATAAGATCAAAGTCTTGAGGTAAGATAATGGGGGAGACTACAACTCCTATGAACTCAAGGATTTTTGTAAGCAGGTAGGGATCAAGAGGGAGCTGGCAATCTCATACAACCCTCATCAGAATCGGGTTGCTGAGAGAAAGAATTGGTCCATCATCAGTTCTTCTAGGGCTATGATAAATGAACAATATTTTCCTATGTTTTTGGCGGAAGAGGCATGTAACATGGCAACGTATGTGCAGAACATGGATCCTCATAGGATACTAGGGGACAAGAATCTGGAGGAGGTGTTCTCGGGAGTGAACCCAAATATTGGTCATTTGAGGATCTTTGGTTATATAGTCTACATCCATGTGCCTATGGAGAAGCACACAAAGTTGGAGCCTTTAGGAAATAAGGGTACATTTGTGGGGTACAATGAGACCTCATAGGATTATAGAATCTTCATTCCAATTTGGGGGAAGATAGTTGTGAGTAGAGATGTTAAGTTTGAGGAGAATGTGACATATAGGAGATCTCATAAGTCATCAATAGTGAGAGAGGACAAGGAGAAGTAGGCTCCGAAAGATGAGCAACATTCAAAAATTCATAATTTAGGTGGGGAAGAGGGGTTATACCCTTCTAGTCTTTTGAGGAGACCTACATGGATATTACATACATTGGAGGATGTTGGTGAGGCTCCTAGGAGTGCGATCAGAGAGCATAGACCTCCAAGAAAGTTTTTGAACTATATGGAAATTTTCTCTACAAGACCAAGCATGTTGTAGATGTTAGCACTGAGAATTTCAAGAAGAGGTTTGTGGTGAGAGGGTTCTCCTAGAAAGAGGGAGTGGACTACGAGGAGACATTTTCTCCAGACACCAAGTATGCTTCTATTTCATCTATTACTTTTATTTCTTTAGTTATGAGGTGGAGGATACATAAAATGGATGTGAAAATATCCTTCCTCAATGAGATTATTGAGGAGGAAGTATACATAGAGAAACCTCGGGTATTTTAGGTAAATGGGAGGGAGTCTCATGTGTGTAGGCTTAAGAAATCCTTGTATGAACTCAAACATGCACCCAGGGTATGGTATTCCAGGATTGATGGATACTTGTAGAGTACGGGCTTTACCAAGAGTGAGGAGGATCCTAACTTGTACTTCATACTTGTTGGAAAGGATCCTCTCATCTTGGTTTTTTACATAGAGTATTTGTTTCTCAAAGGTGTAGAGGAGCCTATTGCGGGGTGTAGAGATGATTTATCTAGTGAGTTCAAGATGAAGGACATTGAATTAATGAATTATTTCTTGGGATTAGAGGTATGGAAGGTATCATAAGAGATATTCATTGGACAAGGGAAGTATGCAGTATAGATATCGAGGAGATTCAAGATGGAGGACTGTAAATTGATGGATACACCTATGGTTACCAAACTTAATAAGGTGATCACTTCATATTCATAGTTGGTGGATCCCAGGATATACAAACAATTGATAGGGTCCTTGATGTACTTGGTCAACACTAGGAAAGATATTTTTTTTGTTGTGAACACCTTAAGTCAGTTCATGGTGGAGTTGATGTGGGTGCATTGGATCGCAACAAAACATGTGCTCAAGTGCTTGAGACATACAATGGAGTATGGATTGAGGTATCTTGGAGGAAATGGAGTGGATTTGCATGGATATACATACTCATATTGGGAAGGAAGTGCAATAGATTGAAAGAGAACCTTGAGGTGTTGCTTCAACTTGGGATCAGCTATGATTGCTTGGTTCAGTAGGAAACAAAATTTTGTAGCACTTATTTCAGTAGAGGTAGAGTATATGGCAACAATTATGGCTAGATACTAATTGATTTCGCTTCACAAATTTCTTAAAGTTCTATTTTATCAGGAGTTGGAGCCTACGATGATATAATGCAATAATCATAGTTGTATCAAACTCTTAAGGATCAATATTCCATGACAGGTCCAAGCATATTGAGATCAAATACCACTTCATCTGGGATACAATATAGAATGGAATAGTGAAGTTTTATTATACTTCCATAGATGATCATGTTGCATATATTTTGACCAATCCCTTACAGAAAGGGGATTTTTTTTTTCTCTAAATACAGACTTGGAGTGGTGCAGAACACCTTCCTCTTTAAGAGGAAGTGTTGATTCATGTAGCATCAGATAGGTATTTCTTCACAGGCTTGGTGTCTAGCATGTGAACTTTTCCAAAGCCTTCTACTCTTGGATTTAATTTAATTAAAGAAATTATTAAAGTAAATTGATTTTATTAATTAATTATTGAATTAATTGAGTTATTTAAGGAAAATGCTAAAAGTAATAAGCATGTAATCTAAGTCTCAAGTGAAGTGAGAAGTAATCTCAATTTTCAATCCCTTTGGAGATTAGAAACAGATTATAACTCATGATTATAAAAGCAAGGATAGGGTGAAGGAGGAAGATACGTGATACTTGAGATTCTTGAGAGTAGAAAAAGACCTTTTTCTTTTCAGAGGATTGGATCACAAAGGACTATGATTCAAGATATTGGAGAGGTGGAGAAGGACTTCCATCTAGAGATCAGATCAATGAGAAGAGAGAATAGAGGTTGTTGCAGGTGGGTTTCAGTCAAGCAAAGCCACATGGAAGATTTACATCATATAGAGTTTTCTATACATTATTTCATGGGTGCCATTGGAGACATGCATGTGTAGTATGGAAAACTGCATACATCTCAAACAACGCGTAGTTCTAGGTCATACACTAGATCATACTTTGTCAGTTTTGTTCGCAATTTTATTTCTCTCAGTGGGTCATTATCCCTGTTACATGAGCCCTGATTTTAGCAAAATAAAATCATTCTCAACACTGGTTTTCTCTTCAGTTTTTTTCCAAGGGTATCTACCCAAAAATATTGGTGTTCATGTGTGCATTATTTGGTTTCTAGTTTTTTCTTCTATTAGATTTATTGAGTTGAATATTTCAACAGTGTATTTTTGTTTAGTGAGTTGCTAATCTGATTTGCAGTAAGAAAATCACTAGATAAAAAGATACCTAGGTGTTGGAGTATGAGGTTTTCAACACCTAGATAAAAGACTAGTTCATTAAAACATATTTGATTACTACTTTTATTTAGGTATCTAAACTATTAACTCAATGGTGGAACATAACTTGGATAATGGATAACTATGAACAACTCAAAGCTCAATTGTTGAGTGGATTTTTAGATGTTTCCAGGGCCTCATCCATTCACATGACACTTACTGATGTTTTATTGAGAAGTAAATATAGTGTTTAGATTTATATGAATAAGGGATATGCATTTTATCATTCAAGCAAATGCAAAGCTAGTTCTTATATAATAAGTATCATCCCACATGCCCCTAAAGGGTTATTGATATCCTCCATCCACCTCTCTTTCAAGATAAACTCAGAAGGTAAAGGTTTGGGAAAGGAATTTCAGATCATGTGAGACATGTAGGTATCTCTGTTGAGGCTATAGATGATATTTGGCACTAGATCAATCCTTGTGACACTGGGGTGACTCCATTGGGGCTATGGATGCTCGCTAGAAGTGAAGCAACACTAAGAGAATATAAACAAACAAAAAAAAGTAAATCTTCAAGAACCCCTTATTTATAGAAACTTGATGATACTAAGATGGCATTTGAGAATAAACTAATTCAAAAATAGACTTCATCTATTTGGCCTTATGGTTCTAGTTGGTAAGTCACCCAATCTTGAAATTGGGTTTTCATAGAGATTATTTAAATCACAAATTTCAGTGGGACTCATGTGATTGAAGATAAGATTACTCATACAAAATACTTTTGATCTTCTCATAACCAATGATTATTTAGCATCTAATTTGAAAATATCCATGGTTTCACTTAGTGTCTCACCCATTGTTGAGCAAGAAACAAATCCCCTTCCATTTTTCCTTATTACATGACTTGATAAAAATGACAGGGCCCCTCTTTTTGATCTTTATTTAAGTTCAAGAAAATATAAGCTTTCATAAATAAAATTTCTCTTTTCTCAGTTTGAATAAAGTTCTCAATCCGTTTCATGACTTCAATAATGTTGGATGAGTTTTCTCAAATTTTCGAGTGCCTTCCTTTTTCACTAAATTTCATTATAAGAAATATTTAAGTGTTTCATATCATGTCAAAGATATTTTTCTTTCAAAATGTTGGAACATGATCAACTTTACAAAATTGCAAAGTTTGTGATACACCGCAATATCACAAAGTTGTAGAGTTTTTATATGTCACAATATTGAAAAACTTCAAAGGATGTGATACACCACGGAACCACGAATTTGCAAGGATGATACACAATTCAACTTTTAGACATCACTACCTTGTAAACAAAGAAGAAAATTCGTTTGATGTGATGTGTCTCACAGGCTCAAAATTGCAAACTTTATGATAAAATAAATCAAAATTAAATGAAGTCTTGGATTGTCGCACACCCATAAATTTTTGAAAGATCTGATGATGTGACAAACAAAAGTTATTGCTCAAATCCAAATTTATCTCCAATGCAACATATTGCATCTTCACAAATCCTCAAAGTTGGCTAGATTTTGACACGGGAATATCTATCGCACACCATCCAAAATATTTCTTTCTTGCAATAGAAATTCTGCGATGTGACACATTGCATAGTTTAAAGGTTTGGAGAAGTGCGATAATAAAATATTTCATAGAGATAAAAAGGTTGATTGGAGAAGTGCGATAATAAAATATTTCATAGAGATAAAAAGGTTGATAATAGCGTGCTAAGGATAAGGAGGCTTATCACATATTTGGAAAGTTTCAAAAGACATGACACATTGCATTTGAACAAAATTCAGAAGTTGCAAAAGTGTGTCAATTTGACCTCTTTAAGAAAAGTAAGACAGGTATTGCACATTATAAAAAGGAACTATGATGGTTTAAATATCACTTTGAGTTTCACTAATCATCAAAGAGATAGTGGGAAATCTTGGCACATGTGTCAATATTCCTCCACTATCATGAATGAATAAAAGAAACACACTTCTTTAGCTTAGTCTGCACTCACCAATTGCTAGTTGTTTATTGCAGGGATTGCTTCACTTTTAAGTGAATATATTTTTCAATCACTTTTATAATCATTCATATATTAAATTTTCATTTTGTAAATCACTCACGATAACACAACTCAAAACATCGCCTTGCAGCCTCAAACACGAATGGCCAACTTATAACCTTTGCTAATGAAACCCCTTTTAATCCATAAAAAAGGGGAAATGTTTTGCACATTAACTTTTAATTTTAGTTAAGGATCCTAGTTCCATGATTAGCAAGCACAAGATCCTGGTTTTTAGTAGAAATCTGGGTGGAATGATGATTAGCAAGCACAAGATCCTGGTTTCTAGTAGAAATCTGGGTGGAATGAGGAATTTATTATATTTTCCTTTCAAAATCTCTATGTAGATGGTGAGAATTGAATACTCAATAAAGCATATGAGAAATTCTAATATATCTGTGATAACATTCTATTGTGAATACAACAACTTCGTGCAATTTCTTCCATTTTGGGATAAATTGATGGCCTCTCTATGCAAATTTCTATATAAATACTATGAGTACAAAATTGTTAATCATGTTTGGTAACTTTGTTGGATGCACATAGGAAATTTTTCATTCATATGGCTGGCCTATTATATTTATATATTTGGGCCTATCATTTTAGATCAACAACCCTCCTATTTCTAATGTTGATTCATTCAAAACCCCTACGATCCCTGTGATAATCCTGATCTTATGTAAGAAAATTCTAGGTTCCTACTATTATGATAGTTCATTGGAAATATATCTCATTATAATCCTAAGAACAAGCATAAACACAATTTCAAAAAATAATATTAGGGGTTTCTCCCTTTAGAATCGCTAACACAGTTCATAAATATTTCTCTTCCAAAAACTCGAGCCCAATATCCTATCGGATACATCATTTCGGACTCTCATCTATCAATATCTTCCACAAGATTTTACCTTTCCAATGAGCGGCTCTTGATGGTATTCTGCCAATAATCCTTTCACAAAGGTTAGTTAATGATAATATTGTGCACGTAATAACCTCCATTAATTACACACATTATCATTATCACCTTTGGTTAGCACTTTTCCCAAGGTCAAAAACAATAGTCACTCACAAATGTTTCCTTATATTTCTTATCTAAGATGGTGTATGATATTGTTTTGGGATTTTGTACCCTATGACCTTGGGTTTATGTCACAAAATATCAGAACTATATCTAAAATATTGATCCTACCCTCCAATATACATATCAATAAATAAACGATTACTTAGAAGAGAGAAAGAAGGATCTTGTACCTTGTATCCAAATGTTTAATGAAAACCCTCGCTATCGACCTTTGACTTGCTCCATGCCTTTGTGTCTA
>CBVK0101380873.1:0-14616 GCA_900067695.1 Picea abies | reverse complement strand
TATCATGTTTTCAAGTTGGTTACATGTTGCTTCACTTGTACAAGTAATCCCATAATAATAGAAACCTTGGAGACAACTTGCTACTCATTGTCTTGAACCTTGATTGATACAATACAAATTGTAGACCTACTCTCTTTAATCATATCCTCGTGAACTTGTAATTTTTTTTTTCATTTCTTGTATTTCTCTATATTTCGTGACTCTAATAGGGAGATTAAAAAAAGGCCATGAAAGAGTATCCTAACACCAAAAGGAGGGATTGGAAGACTATTTTGAACCCATAAAATCCTCAATAGAGAAAAAAAATCTATGCAATATTATAGGATAGATACCACCACAACTAATTTGCACATCAAAACCCAAAGAATCACCCAAATTTACACCTAAAAATTCACTGGGGAACCAAGTAAAGGGAGGCACACTATCCCAACAAGATTCAAAGCTGAGATAAACCAAATTCCATACAAACAAAGATAACATAAATTCAAACCAAAGATCAGAATGGACTAATGAGGAAATCTAGATGCACCAGCCTATAATTAGAGCCTCTCCTTGAATTGACAGACCTTAGCTTCATAGAAAGAGTCCGGTGCACCCATTTGCATTTCCCCTAAACCTATGCCATTATCCCACCTTCAGCAAAACTCAAACATATTGTATCTTTATCACGATGAATTTGCAACATGATGAGCATGCACACCGAGAAGGGAAGTCTCATCGCATTTAAGGTTGAGCTTGGAAGTTTGAATTTCCTAATGATTGACATGTGTCTTATTAATCTAGAAGTACTTGCTAAACATTGGTCTAATTTTCTAAGTTATGGAATGTATGAAATTGTGGCATTAATCCTTAGGGCTCCAAGTTTTATTGTAGTGGCTTTGTTTGCTAACTTGTTAGCTTCTGTGTTTTATGCTTGCAATACTTTATTTTTTATTTTTTCGAAACCTTGATGCTTCTTGCGAGATTCTGTATAGAATGGAATGAATTTTTTGGTAGTAGGCAATTGATTTTTATGCATTGATTTTATAAGTAATGAGGAGTCCCCTACTAACGTGATATAGGAAATTTGATGAACTAAATCTAGTCTCAGTCTTTGCAAGATATCATGAGCCTTTGCTTGATTATTAGTGCATATACCTAGCCACAAAGAAATATATAATTTCTCATTTAATTTTACATCATAAAGGATCACCCTTGCACCTACCACTCTTGGATTTACTTTCAAAACACCATGAAAAAACAATAAATAAGATTGTTGTGTTGACTTCCATAGCTAGGTGTCCATTCAATGAAAGCTACCAATTTGATCTGGGAACATTCCTACGTCTACGAATATGAATAGAATTAGTAGGATAATGAAAAATATATAACCATTGCTCTTCATATGATTCTAAATATTGAGCAACAAAGTAACCTCTTCCCTTGGCTAGAATGTGACTAGCTAACAAGATTATTTCCTTAACTGCAACTTTAGTAGGATTAACCTATGATTGCTTAAAAATATCACTATTGCATGCTAGCCATATCTTCTAGCAGATATATTTTGGAATATCTACCCCAAGCCTCTTAAAAAATTATTATTTTTCAAATATTCCCTATAATTATTATTCCATTGGATAAACATTTCATTCCATGAGGATAGGATTCTTATTCTATGTTGTGTTTCCTAGAATGTTGTTGGCCAAATGTGATGAGAGAACACATAGTCAAAGAAAATATGGTGGATGGTTTCATCATAAAAAATACATAAAGAACATCTAAATGGTCCATGTATTCCATGTTTGGAAAAATTATTCATACTTAAGATTGTAGTAATTGGTTGAAAACTACATAGAGAGTCTAGCTAGCAAGAATTCACACAAATCTTACAAAGTTGATAGAGAGAAAGAGAATAAATAATTGTGTTAACAAAATGAGAGAATCGAAAAATACACATGATACACTCTACATGGTTGAACTAATTCACCATAGTAGTGATCTAGAGAGATGTGAACACACATGGACAGACTCTAGAGTGAATTGTCGTCTACTCCTAGTTAACTAGCAATCTAGTAATCAATTAAACAACTAATCACAAGTGGGGTGAGGAGAGTCTCATGCATGCACATGTGTGATACCTTCTCGATAACGATTCCAAGGTAAGTGTGCCCTCCTGGTGATGATACATAGGTGGTCATGCAAAACTTGGTGAGAATACTGAGGTTTTCATGCAAGACTTTACTCCACTAGTCTAACTGAAGTGAAATTGAGTAATGAATAAAGAGGATGTGGCACCATCATATAGGGGAGAATATATTTGACCATGGGTTCCCTCAACATAGACCAATAAACCTAGAAAAATAAATACTTGGTGGGTGTGTAATATCTCCAACACCCCCTGAACACTACGAGGGAGTAAAAGAAGAATGGATCTCGGCAAGAAGCCATGTTAGGTACCAATTTTATTATGCATCTAATGAATGAACAATGAAAAATAGGAAAGATGGAAAACCTTATGGGATCCCCCCCCTCTCAAAATAGAATGTTTAAAAAGAAAGATAGATGCTAGGCAGTTGTGTCCTTCACTCCAAGGTCACATAGAAAGTGGAATTTATGCTCAGTAAAGTATCCGTGAAGATGTCAAAAATATATTTAGAGGATGGAAATCACTACAAGTTGATGATACCATCATGAACCAGTTCTCTAATGTAATGCATGTGTATCTTGATGTCTTTTGTTATATTTCACTGCATTGGGTCTTTGCAAAAATTTAGTTTGCTTTGATTATCACATGCTAGATGATATTCAGATGATGGAACTGGATACCTATTCTCGAGCTTGGTGAGGAAGTTCTATAGAAAAATTGACATGGTAATGTGCATCGCTCCTATGTACTGGACCTCTACTGATGATAAAGAAATAACTGATTTCTTTTTGCTCGACCAACAGAAGGGGACAAATTCCAATATAAGCATGTACCTTGAGATGGAATTTTGATATATGCTATCGCTATCCCAATATGAATTTGTATATCCCATGAGATACAATGTACAAATTATTGCATAGTGAATCCCGTGACTGGTGGTACCCTAAACATATTTGAGGATGCACTTGGAATATGTCCAATGAAGCTCATGCGGCTACTGTATGTGCCTAAAAGATATGCCTACTGCATACAAGACATATGGATGGGAGTAAGTGAGGTAAATAAGGCTCCCCACTAGATACATGTACTTGGTTCAATCCACCAACGGTGTATCCTCACCATTCTTGAGCTTGACCCCAAATAAGAAGGGTGTGTTTGTAGGCTTGCAGTCGATCATGTTGAATCTAACCAAGATATCCTTGGCATACTTTTTCTAAGACAACTTGATGCTAGAAGAATCCTAGTTGACTTCAAGACAAAGGAAAAAGTGAAGTGGACCCATTTCATTCATAAAAAACGTGTCATGCAAAATATCTTTGACCACAAAAATTATTGATGCTGAACTACTTGTGATTAATAGATCATCTAGATATAGCACTAATATCGACAAAGAGACAGAAGTTCTCAACATATAAACATTGGAATATGATTTACCTATAATGAAAGAGTGAGACAATAAGTACAAGTCCATTGTATCATACCATGCTCTAGGATCTTTCTTGAGGCCATAGAGTGACTTTTTGAGTCAGAAAACTAGAGAGGAGTGATGTGTGTAACCCTGAGGTTTATCCATATAGATCTGTTCTAAGATATCACCATGAATAAAGGCATTATTCATTTCCATTAGGTGAAATTCCCACCCCTTGGTTGTTGGACTGACAAGGGCCAACGAAATGGAGTCCATCTTTGCTACTAGAGAAAATGTCTCATCATAATCAATCCTGTGGACTTGAAAAAATCCCTTGGTGGACAATCTTTCATTGTACCTACTCAATGCCCATTTTCTAATTTCTCACTGAAGGATTAGTACTCCTCGGTCTAGAGGAAAATTTCACATCATACGATCCTGCCAAATGATGATAGTTTTTCCATTACCTAGAATCCACGTGCTCTTTAGTCTAATTATAGGGAAAAACATTTTTATGATATTCTATATTGAATAACATTTCTAATTTTTTAGAGTCATGTCAAAACAAAAAAGGCATTCTCCATTTAGACATCCTTTGAAGATGATTTTTTTCCACCAATATAGTTTTCCTAAAACCAATATCCAAATAACTTTGGACCCCAAGGATAAGTTCATAACTATTTTATCTTTAATCTCTATCCCACCATATTCCTTGGAGTCCTTGATTGTTTTTCAATTGATTAAATGATATTTTTTAGCCCTATTCTTGCCTCCTTTTCACAATAATTTCCTCATTTATCGAGCTTCTTGAAGCATCACTCCCATGGGTTTAAGCATTGCTTAACATTTAAATATGGGAGAGGATGATAAAAAAGACTTTATTAGAACTACCCTTATATCTAGGTTCAACCACTATGATCCCCATTGTTCAAACATTGATTTAATTTTCCCCAAGACACTCTGCCATGCTTGAGATGTAGGGTTGGATAAATTGATTGGAATTCCTAAATACTTAAATGTCACCCATTCTTCTTGGTGAGGGAACATAATAATTATAGAAATTGCATGGATCTAAATATGAATGTTGTTCCAACCATAAATTTGTCTTTTGTTGTTGTTGACCTTACCTCTCGATGCCTCTAGAAATGTTTCCAACACTTTTAAAAACTAGGAGGAAATTATTGTGGATGCTCCTCCAATAAGAAGGGTGTCATTGGAGAATTCAAAATGATTGATTCTTTTCACCCCCCTGGCTATTTTAATTCCTCATAAATTACCATTTCCTATTTCAACTTCCAATTTCCCGATCAAGGATTCAACCATGATGATATAAAGAAGAGGAGAAAGGGGGTAGTCTTGACATAACCCCTTGCTTCCTTTGACAAAATCAATTGGTATCCCATTAACAAGAGAATAAATCTAGGGATTACATATACAATAAGATATCCACCAAATAAAAGAAGAGAAAAAACCATATTTATGCATGACATCAAAAATAAAATAATGTCTCACCCTATCAGATGCATTTTTCACTTCTATCATTAGAAATAACTTTAGAGAGATCATTTTTCAATCAATTTTCTATAATCTTCGCTAACATTTTACAAGAGGCATTGCATAATGAAATATGTTGAAATTGGGAAAAATATGAAGGATTTACTTCCTTTGGGATGAGAGAAAGAAAAGCTAAATTAGTAACCACACCTACTCTATAGGACTTTTGAATATATTGTAACATCCTATTGAGATCAACTTTGATTATTTTACAGTGAAATATGTAGAAATGGATTGTGAATACATCCATCCCACGAGCTTGATCTAGATCAAATCCCCAAATTGTTGTATGAATATCTTCCTCGATGATTTCCTTACCAAGTATGAATTTTCCTCCTATGATATGACTGTAAGAATATTCTCAAGAATGATTTTTGTTTTGTTGCGATAAACTCCATCATTATATGTATATAGTTCCTCAAAATGATCTTGAGTTTCATTCTTGATCAGTGCAAATTCTATAAGTATTATTCCATACTCCAAAAATATTTGTTTAACATTATTTCAAAGAATCCTATCCTTTGCTTTCTTATGGAAATCATCTATGTTCCTGTCTCTTTATTTTAAACATAAGTAGTGAGATTTTAGTGTAACACACTTGATCCCCTAAACCCTACTTAGTATGATGGGATGTCAAAAATCTTCCTCCCACTACACTTATGATATTGGATATTTTGACCATTGGTAGGAACTCTACTCACAAGGAGAATTCCTCTGGGTTTCTCTACAAGCTAAAACGATCTAAGGTTTTCAGGCCTAACCTTCCTCCATGCCATCGTTCATATGTGGTTGTCACATAGAATCCTCCACATCATTTGAACCAATGTATAGTGTGGTAGTTATGCCATCGTGGAAGTGACATGTCCTCATATATGTCACCCTTCCTTAAAAAACCTATGGCAAAATACACCACGCAATCCAAGAAGGAAACTTTCATGGGTGAATGACTTAGACTCACTCAACTTGAGCTATATCGATGGACAATAGTGGGTCAAGTTTATTCCCATCAAGAAGATAGGTTACACAACCTCCAATCTATTCCTCTTTCCATTCGTTTTGATAGTCTTTCTTTTGATGGATCCAATGGTCAGGGACTAGGAAAATCAATGGTCCTCATCCACTCTATATTTCTCCATTGGGAGATACTCACTCTTCACAACCTCGTGGTTTTCCCTCACAATTATTTTCAAAAAAGAATCTTTTGATGGAGCCAATGGTCATATGATCTCCACATCTAATAATTAGGGATCTATCAAACATAAGATTTGTTCTATGGTTAAATGATACTACCACTTCGATAGGTTTATTCCTTTAGGTTGGACCCCCATGATATCCAACAACTTATATCTCATTGGTTGAATCACCAACATATCTATGATTCTTACAACTCTCATATTTTCTTCATCGTGTTTATGTAATCGAAATTTCCTTCCACTCATTTCAGGTGGATCTTTCTGAACTCCACCTTTCTGATAGGCTTATCGGCTTCATACCCAATAAATATACGTTCTATATCTCATTAGCCTACCCTCTCGGTAGATCTACAACTCTCATCGACTCAAAAATTCCCCATCAAGAATTTCCCCTTGAAATCACTTCCAGGTTTTTCCAAAGGATTATCATTTCGATATGATTCTCTGAATCCCAAATCTCTAACGAATGGTCAGGATCGATTCTTCACACCAAATCTCATACTGTGGTTCCTTCTTGGGTTTTAGAAGGAATTCAACGGGATTAATGGGAATTTAAGGGAATATCGGCCCATGTCCTTCTTTATCACTATATTTGAGGGTTATATCTCTAATCCAAATACACTTTGATGCACTTCCTCAATACATAGGCGACACTTCATCGTATCCCTCGTAGAGAAGATTTTCATATCCTGCAAGTTTCCCATTCAAAGGCTTGGGGAAACAAGGGGTTGTAGGCCTCCATTGGACCTCCCTTAGACATTCATTTTAGATAATCAATCAATATTTTAGAATACATTACATTACACCATTAAAACTCAGATTTTTCATATTCAATTAGCATATAAGGCTACCATTGAGAACATAATGAAATTCATATTCATTAATAAACATTTACTAGATAAATTAAGAAACACTTAATTGTTTCAGTTTAAACTTCAACCAACCAACTGGTTGAGGGTGAATTCCTTTCCACGTAACTATAGGCTCTGCCAAAAATTTTCCTTTCTACAACAAGCCACCCCCATGTCAGGCCATGATACCACTAGGGGACTCTCACAATTTGATTTCCAGGTTATGGAATTCGTCAGGGAGGTTACTATCCTCCACTTCACTAACAACAATAGAAATCCCTCATTTCCATTGATCTTAGGGCCTCCACAAGCTTACCAGGTGCCTTCCCAGCTATATTTCCTCTAAACAAGGGAGTCTCTTCTCTACTACATAGTCCCTCAACACCCTCCCCTTACCAGTGCTAGTTTATTTCCAGCTAGCACCAAATTGTGGATCTCTCCACTCCAGTTTTGATATTGGTATTCTTTGTTCCAATGTTGACCATTCATGTCTTTGGAAAGCTTATTATTTTCCTCATGAGAAATTCCCATTTTTCTCTGCTCAGGTCTATGTGCATGAATTATGTCTTCTCCTTTGTGGTTCCATACACATTGTTTGTGTGTGTCTGTGCCTTCTTCCCACTCATTCCTTTTCCTAACCTGAATTTTTTTTTTTCCATGGGTTCCCCAACACGATTGTTCCAGAATCAATCCCCAAGGTCAAGCTCTCGGATCTAAGGGGAAATTTTAGGTACTTCTAGCTGAAAACTGCAATGGACCCTTCACTCCTTTGAGTACAGGTTCTAAAGGCAGTCATAACTACTCCAGCTACCTGATATAATCCCATTAACATATTTCTTGTGGATAGGGTGGATAGGGTAATTCATACAGGTTAGTCATTCGAGGTCGTGTAGGTGTAGATTGAGTTTATAGGAAATCTCCCTATTTTCCTCATATAAACTTCCCAGTTTATGCCTCACCATATCCCACTCAAGGTATCATTGCTAGTACTACAAGGCTTCCCTCTCAGTCAGTTGGTTGGTGTTTTTATTAACATAAAACAAAATTAAATTCTTCATTAATTACAATGTATGAAGCCTTAAGAATAAATATATAATTAGGGGGAAAATGGGAGTTACATTCTCCTCCACCTTCAGGAAACATCGTCCTTAGTGTTTTTAACACCATATACATAGTTTATATAGAAAAAAATGGCTAGGCCACCCTCATGGAATCCTCCATTTCCCAAGTGGCCTCATCTTCTCCAAATATCTTCCATTGCACCTTGACCTGTGTAATGGCTTGGTTCTGGAGTAATGTCTCTTTTCCTGTCCAGGATGAGTTGAGGCTTAGGACAAGATTCTCCCTCTAGTTCGACATATATCACATGCAAATCAATAATGTGATTAGAATTATGAATATACTTCTTTAATAAGGATACATGGAATACACTGTGAGATTTAATAGTAGGTGGTAGACCAAGTCTGTATGCCACTGGTCCCACTCTTCCTAGGACTTCAAATGGTCCATAATAGTGAGTTTCCATCTTGGCAAAAGATCTCACTCTTACAGATATCCTTTTGGGTTTCACCCTTATATACACATGATATCCCACCTTGAATCCCTTATGAGTTATTTTTTCTACCTGCATAGATTTTCTATCTATCCTGGGTTGCTTTTAGGTTTTTCTTTCTCCTAACCACTTGATATTCCATTTCTCTTAATATGTCTGGCCAAGTTTGATCTTATCCATTGGATTGTCCCAACTAATTAAAATGTTTCACTTCCTGCCATACAGAGCCTCAAATGGTTTCATATTCAACGACTCTTGATAACCATTGTTGTAGGTAAACTCTTCCAAAGGTAGATATTCTTCCAATTGTTTGGGCAAATGCATGATGTGCATCCTTAACATATCTTCCAACACTTTATTTTCCCTCTCGATCTTCCAATATATTTGGGCATGGTAGGCTATGTTGAATTCTAGTTATGTTCTAAAGCTCACAAATAATCATTTCCATAAATTTGATGTGAATTTTGCATCACTATATGAAATAATGGTCTTGGGCATACCATGCAACATGAAAATTTCTTTCATAAAAACATTAGCAAGATCTATAGCTTCAAAAGTGGGCTTTATTGGAATAAAATGAGTTTCCTTTCTTGGCTTATCCACCATCACAATGATTGCATCATGTTACTTAACTGTTCTTGGAAATCCTGTGAAGTCCATGGATATAATATCCCACTTCCATTCTAGGATTTGTAATGGTTGAAATAATCCTTCCAGGTGCTTATGTAAAAGTTTGACATGTTAATACTCCAAACACTTTGCAATATACTCTAAAATGTCCCTTTTATTTCCTGGCCAATAATGTAGTTGTATTACTATTGTTGTCATTTTTTGGTAACTAGGATGACCCACATAAGGTATCCTATGAAACTCATACATAATGAATTTTTTTATCTCTGTTGAATCAGGTACATACAAATTGTTTTTATACAAAAAAAACTCATATATTTTGAGATGATATTACTCATGCTTCTTCATGTTTGGCTCTTGCTGCAAACTTTCATTTACTAGATTAAAATTTTTATCACCTTGCAAGAGAATTATGATTCTCTTTTTAATGTTAGACTCAAACACACTTTCTATTGTTGGGTGTAGTGTCTGCACACTTTGGCTGAGTGCATTTTCCACTTGATTTTCTTTTCCTTTTATATGTTTGATCTAAAAATAAAACTCGTTGATAAATTTCATCCACCTAGCTTGTACGGAATTCAATCGTGGCTGATCAAATAGATACTTAATTCCACAATGATCTGTCATCAAGACAAATATCCTTCCAAGAAAGTAATGTCTCCACATCTTTAACATGTGCATGATAGTTATAAGATTCAAATTGTGGTTGACATATCATTGTGCTTTCTCATTCAATTTCCTTGATTCATAGAGAATCGTGTGTCTCTCTTGCATATCCACCAAGTCCTTCCTTTCAAGCCTTAGTGCAGACTAAGAAATATTTCTCCAGGTCTACAATCTATAAGACAGGGGCACTGGTCAAGAGGTGTTTTAGCTTTTTAAAGTTGGCCTCACATTCTACTAACCATGAAAACTTCATCCCTTTCCTCTACAATGAGGTAATAGGATGACTAATTTTGGAAAATCCCTTAATAAACCTCTTATAATATCCTTATAATCCCATGAATGATCTTACCTTCCTTACATTCCAAGGGAAATGCCAATCCATGATGGCCTTGATATTTTCTGGATCTATAGTCACCCCCTCTTATAATATTGTGTGACCCAAATACTATATTTCACTTTAGAAGAAGTCACATTTACTATATTTGTTGTATACATGGTCATATATTAACACTTGTAGCACCAATATAAGATTCTCTTTATGCTCTTCCTTGGTCTTGGAATATACTAGGATACCATCAACAAATATAAGGATGAACTTGTCAAATTATTTGTTGAGAATGTTGTTCACCAAGGACATAAACATGGTTGGTTCATTGATAGGTCCAAAAGGAACCACCACAAAATTGCAATGTCCATGCCTCATTCTAAAAGTTTCTTTGTGGATGTCTTCATCCTTAATCCTGACTTGGAGATATCATGATCTCAATTAAATTAAAAAAAAAAATTATAGCTCCTCTGAGATGATAAAAAAAACATTAATCATGGGCAATGGGTAATTGTTCCTCATGGTCATCTTGTTCAACTGTTGATATTCTATACAAAACCACAAGGTACCATCCTTTTTTTTCACAAATCAATGGTGCTCCTCATGAGGACACAGTCAACCTAATATACTCTTTATCCACCATTTCATTTATTTTCCCCTTCAACTCCATTAGCTCTGGTGTGATCATTATGAAGTGTAC
This sequence comes from Picea abies, assembly GCA_900067695.1. Taxonomy (NCBI): domain Eukaryota; kingdom Viridiplantae; phylum Streptophyta; class Pinopsida; order Pinales; family Pinaceae; genus Picea; species Picea abies. The sequence goes on along the minus strand of CBVK0101380873.1, from coordinate 3,612 downwards.
TTTATATGATGGTACCATTGTTGGTACACTGTCAATGGAAAAATTGAGATCTCTCTTAGGAGAAAGTCCAAGTACATCCTATGGGAACACATCTTTAAATTCCTACAACACCAGGTGATCCTCAATCTTTATCTTGTTATTTTGTGTTGCATTAAGTATTTGTATTGCATACAATAAAGACCCTTTTTCAGATAAAATTCTTGAGTTGCAGTGTCAATATGTTCCTCACCGATACATTCTTTTGAATGCCTTGCAACACCCTCATGTTTCCTTCATTGTCTTCACACTCCAAGGTCTTGTCATGGAAGTTCAATAATGGACAACCAAGCAGTCTATGCCTATTAGCACATCATATCACCCTAAAGTTAGGATGTTTGAGGTCTCTTGTGTATGCAGTCCACTCACTTCAAATGAACATTCCTTAATCACTTCTATTGTCTTTCGTTTAGTCATTGTGTCTAACTAAACTAACCATGATTTCACATGATTTTTCCTTTATAAAGTACATGCTTCAACAACTTGGGGGAAAATATAGCTAAGGTTAGAACCAGGGTCAATCAAAACATAAATGGGTTGTTTGGAAATTATACCTTCTAGCTCGACCAAAACATCTTGGTGGTCTTCTTTCTTATTCTCAACAACTGCATAAAGTTTTGGCACATTTTTTGCCACATCATTAACAATAGTAGCCTTCTAAACATGGTAAAGTCTTTTACTATCATGGTGTCTGTGAGGGAAGTATCTAAATATATGTGCCTCTCCACAACTCCAACATTGTAAAGTCCCTTTATTCAACTCCACTACCTTCTCTCTTACCTATTTCGTTGGAATTTTCCCACTTTTAGATGGAAAAACTACTGGTGCATACTTCTAGTAGGATGACCAAACTAAGAACCTCTTTTCAGATTCTTATATTGGGATGGTTTAAATCCCTTCCTTTGAAATATAGCCTTATATTTTCTCTTCCAATCCTTAAGAGGCTCTCACCTATGCTTGGATTTGTCATAGAAATATTTGGCCTTCCTAATGGAATATTCCAACATCTTAGGCTCATCAAAATGAATCCTATCTTGGTATGACTGTGGTAATCCACTAAGGAAGCATTGTATCCTTACTTTCTCATCCTTGAAGTAGGAAATATGCCTCAATAACTCTAATAAAATCTTGGCATAATCATCTATGGTAACTTTTCCTAACTTATGTTCATGGAACTCCTTAATATTACCATCATAATACTTGTCTGATAAGTATGCCTTCCTAAAATATTTATTGAACTATTTTTAGGTGTAAGGCATGTGCATACAGAGCCTCATAAGATAAATATAAATACATAAATTCATTCTAATTTACTTATTTAGTTACTGTTCTAGAATAATAATAATGTTCAACAATATAATAATGGGCAGTATAAAAATGAACAAAAACATAATGAGCATAATGAACAACACTATAAGGGGATGCATAAGGTATTTACCTCAACCTGATGTTGAACTTGAAGCTGATGATGTTGAACCTGAAGTTGATGGATCCTACCCAAACTGAGTAACCTCCCAACCAACTAGGAACAACCTCTCCAGATCCCTATCTCTAGGAATCCTTATGGTTTCATGGCCCCCGAGCCCAAAATTCCCAGCAACAACAGTGCCCCTGTGAGAGTCCTCAAGAAAAAGTGTAAGAAAAACTGTTGCAGCCAAAATTGTTTCCTCCCCTCCTCCTTCTTCCTCTCCCGATTTACTTACCTTCCATAAAACCAAAAATATCACCAAACCCAAAAGATCCCCCTTCCCAAGTTCTCCCTTCTCCCTTATCTTCCTCCCTCGAATCCATTTCCCCAACCGCCTTACCTCCCATTAATTTCTCAATAATAATTTTATAATAAAGTGTCCAGAAATCTATTTTAATAATTCATTAAACTAATATTTATTAAACTAATATTTATCATTCATGATAATTAAATAATTAATTAGGGTTGTTACATCAGGTCAACTTTATTTCCTTTAATCCCTTAAATCCCTTCTACTCTTCCCACCATATGGAATCTTCTCCATTGATATTCAAAATGGCTATCTTTGCTTTGGTATTTTCTAAGTAATTATGCACTCAAAAATACTTCCTTAATCCTAACAACCAAGTCTTTGCCTCTTCTCCTTGATTGATTTCTCCATCAAAGGTAGGTGAATTTTCCTTCTTGAATTATTCTATCAATGAAATCTATGAATGTATCTTTCTTTTATTATTGGGAACACTTGACCTATTATGACTGCTGGATAGTTCTTTTGTAGTGGTATTTCCACTAGTTAACTTCGTGGAAGTACCTCCACTAACTCTGTCTCTCTTATCATATATGTTCCTTTTCCTAGAAGAAATCCTTCCCACATTAATGTGAGTTGGACCATGCTTCTATATATATGATGAGATCTGTATCTTTTCAAACTGTTGTAGTCCTACATTGCTAGCAGTTGGACCTCGTTGAAAATTCTTTTCAATCTCAAACAAACTCTGCAATAATATTGCATTTAACTCTGTTTGATCATCTTGAGCTCTCATGATCTTCTCATTCTATAATTTCAGACTCCTTACCATTTCTACCAAATATGGAGGAGCTTCTTTATCCCTCCTTCCATCATATTATTCATCTAGAAAATGCGAGGTTTCCTCCATATTTTGCTAAATCATTCACTCTTGTTTCCCTTTTTAGTACATCCTATGTGATGAAAACAATGAAACACTATTATCAAACCATATTTCAAATTTATATGCAAAAGACACTTGGCCTTGTCAAAGCATTAGTTTTCCTTGAAATTCCTGAACCAGGATTTCATTCCTATTGTCAATCCAGCTCAAAATTGTTATTAGTACTCATTAGCATAGTTAAATCATTCAAAAATAAAACATAGAATTTCATCATATAAAATATTATAGAACTGATTTACTCTTTGTGACCCATTCAACCCTAGAGTTTGAACAATGATTTGATACCAATCTGTAACACATTTGACCCCCTAAACCCTACTTAGGTTGGTGGGATGTCAAAATTCCTCCTTCCACTACACTTCTGATCTCAAATATTTTGACCATAGGTAGGAAATTTGCTCACAAGGAGCATTCCTTTGGGTTTCTATGTAGGATGAAATGATCTAAGGTTTTTGGTCCTAAACCTCCTCTGTCTCCTCATTCCTATGTGGTTGTCATGTGGATTACTCTGCATCATATGCACATACATACAAGGTGGTGTGTGTGATATCATGGAAGAGACATGTCCTTAGATGCATCACCCTTCTTTAGAAATTCTCCGATGGTGTTATAGCAAGATTTGCCTCACCATTGCTATCTTGCATAGAGGACCTTTTTCCATTTCCCTATGCAGACTTTTTATCCCTTTTTTGATGAATCCAGAGCTAAAAATATACATTTTTCCACATATACGCTACATAACTACTATACAAGATGCGTATATGCTTGTTGCTCCATTACAGCTCATGTATATTGGGATTTGTGCCAGAAAATATAAAGTGAAGTCGCCATGTCATGAAAAAATATCTCTGATCATTGACCTTTCATGTACTGGAAACGTTCCGACTCGGCCCTTCAGTTGCATTCTGGAGGCTATAA
>CBVK0101380872.1:0-16802 GCA_900067695.1 Picea abies | reverse complement strand
GCTTGTAGTCTGGAAGGGTCATCAGCTTGTCATTCAGAACCATTAAACCAAGAAGACCTTTCTTCTGTAAGGCATCAATCTTGCTGAAGAACCTTTGAAATCCGATGTCCATGTTTTGGACTTTCTCCTCCAGCTACAACATCAACCCCTTTTTGGTCAGAACCCTCTTGACTTAAAGGATGGTTTTTATCCTATCTTTGATTTTCAAGTCTTCTAGCTCTTCCCTGGTCTTCGAATTTAGAAATCGAATGATTTCATTTGCTTTAGTGGGAATTTCCCCCAACTATCCTTTTATATTGTCGATATCCTATCTCCTCCTGAACACCAGTTCATTTTTTTCGAACATGATATGCACCATAGGCCAGATTTCATTTATGAATTTGGAGATATCCATCCAAATATTCTCCTTGGCTTCAGCAAGTGTTTTGTCTTCCACTGTTTGCTTTTGCAGCTGTTTCAACTCCTGTTTGAACTTTTCTGATGTTTGCTTCTCCATGTTGTAGCTTGTCTGGTAAGAAGAGTTGAGCTCCTAAAGGATCCCAACCTCCTTTTTTAGTCAGTTAATTTCCATACCTTGCAGGTTAATCTCCTCCATGGATTTTTCTAACTCCATAGTCTTTTCCAGAGCGGTCAGTGGGGTGGCTGATGGAATTTCTGTTGTGGTAGTTGTTGCTATGGTTGTTGTGATAACTCCGGTGAGGGGAACTGCACTCAATGGAATGAATTCCATAGGTTTTTCATGTTCCTTCTCTTTTACCAACCTCTCCATCTCTGCTTCCATCTCTCTTAACTGTGCATTCTACTCCATGATCAATTTGAGCATCTCATCCTTCTCACCTTATGTCTCAGCAATCTCTTTGGCCTGTAAGTCTTTTGTAGGTGGCAGTTTCAGTTGCTTTCTCAGGAATGTTGTGTCAGCATTCTTTCTCTTGAGTACCTCCTCAACTGCTTTCACATTTGAGGGGTCATACCCAATCTTCAGCACCAATTCTTCTAATGACTTTATTCAGTTTTCCTTTGCAAAAGATGATATCTTCTCCAATTTTAACCGAGTTTGAACGTTATTCAGAGAAACCTGTAACTTAGCGGCAGAAGTAGAATCATTTGCCAATGTAGAGAAAAACATTTCTCTTGTTTTCCTGTGTAGATCCATCTAATCAACTGGGTGTACATCTCTGGTGTTGAACTCAAACGTTTCCCTTTTGTAATCAGTTATTGCTTTTGGATCGGACACTTGTACCTACAAAAAGGCCATGTGGATTCTGCCTTTCTCTGTATCAAAAGTTGATAACAGTATGTGTTGTGTCGTGGATATTTGCTTCCAAAATTGATCATAGGTGTTGTTGGTCAGCATTTGATTCTTCTTCTTGATCATATCACATTTCTCAAAAATACTCAATTTTGCACCTCCTTTATTCGGCTGGTCGACTAGTGAAGTGTCAGTCTGCTTATTGGATGAAGAGGTAGACATGATTTGATGGTTGCTTGAGATAAGAGGTGAATGATCACCTTTCATAACTGTAGTGAACTGGGTTTCCTTTTCACCAGTCGTGTCAGTTGTATGACCGGCTTTTAGCCTTTTGGTGTGTACCTAGAAATCCTCAGCCGAGACTTATGTGACTAAAGGGGAAGTGTCCTTCCTAGGTATTTTCTCCTTTGGTACCTGTGGTGTGGTTGTTTTCGAGATAATAACTGAAGGAAACTATTGTTCTACCTCTTCCAGAGTGTTCACTTCCCACTCCATTTGATTCACAAACTTCTCTATCTCAGGCTTGGGTGTATGAACATACGGGATATTTTTATTCTTCACTCTCATCTCCGAGATGATCCGACATGGATCGTATTGCCATAGGAAACATGTTTCAAACTTCACTTCCCTCAAAATTTTATCTGCCTCTTCCTCGGCAACTCGGCTATTGCAGATAAAAGATCCTATCTGCCCCTTAATCCTCAGTTGTTGTTTCTTCTTCAAAGACACAAATTGTATATCATCTGAATTTATCATTTGTCGTATATATTCCAGGGAAAATATCCTCACAAGAAAATACTTGGGCAACTTGTATGGAGCTAATTCACACCCGTATACCCTGATTTATGTGTGATTTTGATACAAGTACCAATCTCTCGTCTTTGCGAGATCCGAGAGGTGTAATATTCTATGGATCTCTTCATTTATCCTTGGCTCTGGTTTCCCACTGAGCATGCTCACCACTGGATGGTAAAACAGCTTGATGAACTGTTTAAAGATGAACTCTATGGAGCTCCTTCTGAGCAGCGAAGTCCAAGATGTTATTGCTTTTGGTTTGTCATCCTTGTCCATTTTATGCATCAGGAAGGAGAACCTTTCTTCTTGAAAGAAGGTGAACATGTAAGCCAGTATTAAGGAATACCAGAACATGCCCTCTATGGTGAATTTAGAAAGTTGATTTTGGATGTTTTCTACCAGGAAAGTGTTGTATTCAAACTGGATGGTGGCCTTTTCCTCAGTAGAGAAAATGGATAGGAACCCAAATATACGTTCATCTACCCATTCATCTAAAAAATAACCAAGTAGACAACAAAGTGATGAAATCACTTGGTTTCCCTTTTCTGATAACAGGGAGGAATGATACGAGGGATTTTTCTTGGGGAGTTGAGCATCCTCTGGGACGAAAAGCTCAAAGATCTGGGCTCTTTGAGGAAAATACAGATTTTGGTACAATTCTGTTAGGATTTCAAGGTTGAAAGGGGAGGCAAATTCGGCTCTAGATATCTGCATCATCTGATCAATGGCCTCTGGTGTGATAAATAATAGAGTTTCTCCATATGAAGAAACTACGGCTCTCTGGTCGGGGAGGTAATGAGCTTGACATTTGAGGGAGAATTCAGGGAAATGATGGACTTGAGGAAAGAGATACAGAGGAAGGAGGGAAAATTCGGGGAAATGATGGACTTGGGGAAAGAGATACAGAGGAATATTGAACTCCTAGAGCCCAATATCATCACTTTGATCTAGGAATGTGTCTTTAAACCATGACTACAATTCTGCGAAATTAAATTTGCACCTGGTCTCTGAGATCAGATAATCCTTTTCGGCTAATGGGATTAGGTCAAGATCGACAGGAGGTGGGAGGAATGGATTTTCCTCGACCTCTTCTTTTTTAGACTTTGGCGCCATCGCTTCTAATGGTACCTGTAATTGAAAGAAAAATGTTAGCAGGTAATGGCTATGGCTGGGTCGATGACTGGATCAGTGAGGGGCGAAAAAAAATTATCTGGTGTGTGGAGAGAGTGAATAGTGTGCAAATGGTGGAACAGGGGCTAGTTTTGAGTGAACGGGTATCTGTTGGGCATGGGGGACAAGTCAGCAGGCTAACAGATATGTTAGCCAATAGTAAATGGCCAATGGATCGTTTGAAGTGTAAGATGGCAGGTGAAGGACGGGTGACGGGTGCGACAGGGTGACGTGGGGGTTGCTAATTGGAGAGCGGCAAGCATGCGGTGACTTGTGACGGGTGACCAGGTGGGATGAACTGACAGAGTTATGAGACGAGACTTGTAGGGAAAAGCCGTAAAATCATCTCAATCGTAGATCTATGTGCCATCTTTAATCTCCAGGAGCAATTTAATATGTGCAGCAGAACTTAGGCTTAGTGCTTTTTTGTGGGTTTTGTGCGATGATTCCCTTGCTTTGTCACCATGGGGTTAGGAAAACACCTCAAACATCATAATCATACATTTTCTTTGAACACCATACAAACTTTATTGAAAGAAAATATGGCTAGACTATGTCCTATCCTACCTACCTACACCTTTAGCCCAGATTAAACTATTGGGCTAAGAAATTACTCTATCCTGGGGCTGTTTGATCAGGATTGAACAGTCTGATCAAATTTATTCACTAACTAACCTATCTACTTGGATAAGATTAAACAATTTAGCCAAGCTTACTCACTAATCCTATCAACATCAATTCAAAAGGACCTGACCATGTTTAAACAGTATGGATCAAGTCATTGTTATTGCATGGGGATTTCTTCATTTTTTCTTCTATGCCCTCTTTTATTCTCTTTTCATTTTTTCATGTTCTTTTTTCTTCTTTTTTCTTTTCTTTTCTTTTATTTTCTTTTCTTTTCTTTTTCTTTTCAAATCATTTGCAGGATGAAACATTATTTGAAATCCAAAAAACAACATTACAAGGATAAAATTTTCAGTCACCAGTTGATCATATAAATTATAGGGTTATAACAGCGAATCCACCTGGGGATGGTACTCTCCTTGTGAAGTGCCAAGGATCCTTCTTCCTGATGTCTTGAAAAATTTACTCTAGATCTTCTTTCGCTACTTGATCTGTTTTATTTTTGAAAAAAATCTATGAAATTGTCCAGTGGCTGAGGGCCTTCTCTGCGGGCTTCAACCATCTAATCAACGTCACCCGTTCATAAGCTGCAAGTAAAGGAAAATGTTTTGTACAATGAGAATGGGTGGAAAGTGCCTTTACTGAGGTGGTGAGTAGTTCTTCAGCATCCTACCATTCACAGGTCCGTCTAGCAGGTCTGTACCATCATTGTTCTTGAGCAGAAAAAGTGTTGTTTCCTCTGAATGCCTAGATCATGAAGGGGCCTTTCCATAGGCTATCAAAAATTTTGTGTTTACCCTTGTCTTCATTCCTATAATCCCACCTCAATACCAAATCACCTAACTCAAAATCATTTTCTTTAGTTCTTTTGTCAAAAATATTTTTGATGTTCTCCTAGATGACCTGAGTTTTGTTGTATACTTCTTCCCTAGACTGTTGCAAATGGATCATCTGGTTTATTCTTCTTTGGGAATCATTCGGCTCAGCTTGCATCTCTTGAAAAAATTTCATGACCGGGACTCCCAAAGAGGTAGGAAAAACTGCTTCGGTACCATAGACCAACTGGTATGGAGACATACCAATTGACCTCTTAGTGGTTAGTCTGTCAGACCAAAGCGTGAAAACCAACTTGTTATGCCATGACTTCTTATTTTATTGCAATGTATTCTTAATGATATTCACCAGGGTTTTATTGGAAGACTCAGCTAGCCCATTTCCCTAAGGGTAATAAGCTGTGGAATTTCCCAACATAATGTGATACTGGCTACAAAAATCTATGAGCTTTTTGGACCGGAAGGTTGCTGCATTGTCAGCTATAATTTTTCTAGGGCATCCAAAACGAGACAAAATATGATGTTCTAGAAACTTAATGATAACAGAATCAGTAGCTTCCATGCATGGTACAGCTTCAATCCATTTCGTAAAATAGTCAGTGGCAGTGAGAATCCACTTGTGTTGGCCAGAAGAAGGAGGGTGTATCTCTCCGACGAAGTCCAAACCCCATTATTGGAAAGGAGCTTTAACAGAGATGGTGTAATGTCCCCAAGGTCGAGCCCTGTTGTAAATCATGTTTATGAAATGAAGTGTAATTATGTTTTTTATAGGATGGTGAGCCAAGTTAATATAAGTTGGTGGGCTTATGTGATTATTAGGCCAGAGAGCCTAAGTGTTGAAGGCCAAGAGCCTGATTTTGTACATGTATCTATGCAAAACATTAATAAAAATATAAACACCGTCGCGTGCAGACCGACCACGATGAATGAGTGATGGGGGACTAATCTTCCATATATTGGGCAAGGGATTAGGGGTTGGAAGGTGGGAAAAGGGACTACGTGTTGAGCCTAGGGGCTTAAGTCCTTGGGGAATAATATTTTAATATTATTCCAAAAGACATGTGAATAATATGTTTTATCCTAGGTTCTTTTGGAAGGACAAGTGACTTCCAAATGGGGAGGAACGCATGTTGATGGAACGCATGCAGTTTCATGGGTGACAAGTGTCAACCCAAGCACATGCAGATAAAACTGTTGAGTTGAGTCGTGATGGGGGTTCCTCCTCCATTCTACCCGACCATATGAACATGAACGGTCTGACCTTTGCAAGAATACGTTGGTGCAACCCTGAAAGCCGAAAATCCTGTGTTGATTTATGAGATAGCCGGTACAACCTCTGTCTGAACAGTTTGAGCCTGTGTGTGGAATCTCTATACACTTGGTGCAATCTCGAAACCAAAACCGTGAGTCTATCTTGTGATTATGGAGCCTGTTTGGGAAGCCCGTGTTTGTTTTCCCAGTTGGTTGTTGTGGCCACGCAGTGTTGGACTGGGCGTGGCTTACTGGCCAGTGTAAGCTCGTGTCAAGCATGTGTGTAACCTCTCTCCAGGTGAGGGAGGTGATTGTTGTTGGAAGAGGTAGGTTGTCAGGCCTGTGAGCAACTCTTTCTAGGTGAGAGAATTTGTTGGGAATTGGTTTCTTCCAGAGAGTGTCCAGCTCCAGCTTCGGGCTCTGAGACTTCCTGATCCGGCATGTTTCCTTGACCTAGAGAGGGAGGTGTAGCACCGATGGACTGTGCTTGTGAAGGTGTATACTCTTGGGAGGAATAGGCATGTGGGGAATCAGAGTCTGGGAGTAGTGGGCGTAAGATGGCATCCTGGGAAGAATCATTCCAATCATTTTGTGTTGTTTTCCCTATAACCTCATCCTAGCCTAGGATTCCTTACCTTGGGGTGGAGCTTAGTCCTAGCTCGGGGGTGACCCACTGTTTAGCTTGATGAGCAGTGTGGTCTAAGGCTGGGAGGTTCATGGAAGGCATGCATGTGGTTGGTGGAATTACCACCGTTTCAAAGATAAGTACCAGATGATGTTTTAATTATGTGTTGCATGTCTGTGTATTTATATTTATCATGTATTCTGCTGTGCATATGAATGAATGTCAATTCCAAGGATTATTTATGTTAGCAGTAATTTTGTGTTGACTCTGAGTTTAAATGTGTTTAACCTGTTTTAAATGCATGTTATTAATTAAGCATAAAATGATGTTGTTCAGCAAAGAAGTGTCTGCCCTGATAGTGGGTTGGATGACGGCCGGGGGAGCGTTACAGAATGGTATCAGAGCGTTACAGTATGAAAGAGTGCTACAGATGGGTTTGAGAGGCAAGGGCAGGAGATTCTTTTTGCCTTCAAACACTTGACATTTATGGCACAAGGTGACTTGTGGATGTACATATGTGAACAATTTGGGCCAATAGAATCCAGCTCTGAGGATCTTATTTCTTGTAGTCTTCCAGCTCAGATGCCCACCACAATCTCCTGCATGAAAATCTCGTAAAACCTTGTCAGCTTTGTCTTTTAATAGGCAATTTAACAAAATACCTCCAGGATCTTTCCAATAAAGATTACCTTCTAGAATACAAATTTTAATGCTTTTAATTTCAAAAACCTCGCTTTGGTTTTAGTCAGACCAAGGGGAGCTTGTAAATTGAACAAGACAAATATCAGTTCTGCGTACCATGGAGAGTCTAGAAATACCTCTTTCACGCTTGGAGTCACCTCCTCTCCCTACTCATCAACTGTAGCTAAGAAGTTAATATCTAGAGCATGGAAATTAGATTCAGCCATCAACTTTGCTAGACCTTGACCTTTGATTAGTTTAGTAGGCTTAATATCTAAATCGTATTCTAGAAACAGCAATCCACTTTCCTCTTCTACCATCTGGATTATCCTGAGTTAGAATATCCTTTACCACTGCATTTGGAACATAGGCAATGGTATGGGAATGGAGAATATAGACTCTGAAGTCTTTTATGGCTTTCACCAAGGTGAAAGCTTGTTTCCCCATTATTTTATAATTTAACGCAGCATCTCTCAAAGATTTACTGAAAAAGGCTATGGGTTGTTCATACCCTTCGCTATTTTCCTGCAGTAGTACTGCTGCGATGGTGTGTTCGGATGAAAAAGAGAAAAGGTAAAAATATTTGGTAAAGTCTGGACTAATCAACATTAGAGCTTGTAGGAGTGCATGCTTAACCTGTTCAAAATACTGCTTGGATTTAGTGTTCCATTTTATTTCTGCGTCCTTTTTCAACATATTGGTGATGTTCCTGAGAAGTTCAGCCAGGTTGGGTATGAATCTCCTTAGGAAATTTATTTTGCCAATGAAATATTGTATCTCTTTGATATTCCTAGGGTGTTCCAGTTTTTGGATGGCTTCTATTCTACCGGGATCTATTTTGATTCTGTCCTTAGAGATTATATGTCCCAACAGTTTGCCTTCTTCTAACCTGAAAAGGATTTTCTTAGGATTCAAAGAAATCCCAAATTTTTTGCACTTCTCAAACACTCGTCTAAGATTTTGTAAGTGTTCTTTGTCGAATTGGGAGAAAACAGTTACATCATCCAGATAAATGACTATAAATCTGCCAAGCTCATCCACAAAAGTAATGTCCATTGCTCTTTGGAAAGTGGCCCCAGCATTCATCAAACCAAAAGGCATCTTCACGTACATGAAGGTTCCCCAAGGTGTGGTAAAAGTTGTTTTCTCCTGGTCATCTGGGTGGATGAGAACCTAGTTATAGCCTAAGAAGCCATCTAGTAAGGAAATTTGACTGGCTCCAACTACCTTTTGTAATGTGTGGTCTAGTTTGGGAAACGGGTAATTGTCTTTTAAGGAGACCTTGTTCAGGTTTCAGAAATCAATGCAAAGCCTGATTTCTCCAGTTTTCGTTCTGGTCGGAACCAAATTAGAAACCCATTTGGAAAATCTTAGGGGAACTATGATTTTAGCATCATACATCTTTTTGATTTCTTTCTCTATCAGGGGAAGTAACTTGGGATTTATTCTCCTAAATTTATGCCTGAAAGGTTTGTGTTCTTCTTTTATAGGAACCTGATGTTGTATGATACTTGTGTCGTAGGATTTTAAGTCTTCATAACCCCAAGCAAAAACATCCACATATTCCTTAAAAAGTTCAATGTAGTTGTGTTTTTGCTCAGGGGGTAGAGATTTCGAGATTTTTATCATCTTGGGTTTTTCTTATGTTCCTATGTTGCACTCTTCGACCTCTTTACCACTAGCTTCAATTTTCGGTTTTTTGGCTACATTGTTAAAATCGAACAAGTCTTCTAGCGGAACTAGACCTCTAGGTAACACATTACTTTTCAACTGTAGAATACCAGAATCTATCTCATTTTCATTCAATTCATCTGCATCTACTTTACTTTCATTGAACTCTTTGGAATCTATGTTATTTACACTACCATTTTCAGAAATAGATTTATTTACAATCTCGTCATCATTTTCTAAATCTATGTTTGTACATTCGAAATCATTCTTACACTGTAGGAAGTCTTCAATTTGATCATCATTTCCAAATACCTGCTAGTATCTAATGTTGTCAGGAACGGTTGGTCTACACTTCACCTCCACTTTGTACTTGCACATGGGACAAAAAGGAATTTTACAGGTAGCTACCGACGTAGCCAGCCCATCTGCCAGTATGTTTTGTCCTCTAGGCATCACCTGCAAGTCGATTTCAATAAAGCATTGAAGAGCATCCAAAACAACATTCCTATAAGCTCTAAGTATGGGGTGTTTAGCTGCATACTCACCTTTGATTTGTTTGATAATTAGTTCATAATCACCCCTTACCATGATCTATTTGGCACCAACTTTCTTTAGTAGTTTCAGGCCGAGCATCAAAGCCTTGTACTTAGCTACATTATTAGTGCATTGGAAATTCAGTTTGTAAGAATGACTCTAGGAATACCTTGATATGTGATTATGCAACCAAAATCCAGCTCCAACTCCTTCTTTACTCACAGCACCATCAAAATCCATGCTCCAAAAATCTGCTGGCAGTTCCTCCCTCTCTACCGTCTCCACCCTTCTTGCCTCAATGATTTCTTTACTTTCTTTTGAATCATGTGTATCATCTTCCAGATGAGCAATTTGTTCTTCCACATCACCATCATTGTATAGAATGAAAGAGTCTAGATCAGAGTGTATAGAGTACAATGGGTAGTTATGCGGCTTTTCCTGACTACTGACCATATACTTCATCAAGGTTTCTCTATACAGTCTCCTATGTTGTCTGAATACCAAGATGGTGGCGTAGGACATATCTAGTTGCAGGGTTCCTTTCAGCTTATCACCCCATGATCTTGACAGTAACATACCATATTTTGGGGGAATATCTACAACTACTATATCCATTACCATACTCTTTGCTAGGATTTGAGCTAATGTAATGCATAAGTCTTTGATCAAGCCTATACATTTAACCTTGCCAGAATTGAAAGAATGCAAATCTTTGTAGGGTCTGGTGACCTCAATCCCCAACTTTTCCATCACAACTTTGGGCATCAGGTTGTGAGAAGCACCCGAATCCAGCATAGCATTGTGTAATATCAGATCGTGGATGTTTAGGCTGATGTAAAAAGAGGTCATGGCACCATTATCAGTTTGACCATCAACTTCAGGACCAAACAGGAGCTATGGTCAGTCATCAGCAAGATTTACTGTGTCCGAGTGATTTACCGATCCAACATTCAAAGCTTTAGTACCTATCTCAGGTTCGATGCTTAACACTTTAATCACCTGAGACATGTAATCATTCTTGTTCATTAGCTCGAAGAGGGGAATGGGAATTTTTAATTTAGCTAGTTCCCCTTCAAGGTTGAATGCAGTGGATGGTTTGCTTAAGGTCTGTACTTTTGGTTTATCTATCGAAATTCTGTGGTCGGGTGCACTTGGTTGACTAATTGATGAAACTTCAGTATGATTTTCCCTTTGTAGTATTTATGGAGTTTCTTGTGTATGAGGTCCAGCCTTGTTTCTCTCAGAAACTTTCTTGGGAAGGTTTTATGAGGCTTTCTTGGTTTCAGCAGCCTTCTTCAGAGATTTCTCATTTGTCTTCTTGCTCCTTGGGTTATACTGCCTGTGAACCTCCATTATAGCATTCTCAAAGGCCTATTGTTTTGATTCCTCAGCTTCCTCATTTACCTCTGTTTGTGAAAGGAGGAACATCTCGTGCTCTTCTTGGGTGAGGAAAATGGATTCATGATCATGATTGTGATCACCCATTAGGTTTATATGAGTGTCATCAAACTCCTCGATTGCCTCCTCCCCATCATCGGCGTAATTCTCCTAGAGGGGAGGTCTAATATATTGGTCAGGCCCCCTCTGCTCTCTTTGATCTCTAGGATCTCTTTGCTTGATCTGTGGTGGATTTATTTTGAAGTTTGGGTTTCGAATTTGAGGAACGGCTTGGTTCTCCCTAGGTGGGTTTCTGTCTATTACAGTGAGTCTCTCCATCATTTTCTCCATAGATCTGGCTAGAGAATATAGTTTGGCGGATGATGAGGAATTAGAAGGATCTTATTTGATAGTGACTCTTCTTTCTGTTTTCTTCCTGGCCCTTCTGGCCAAAATATTTTCTTCTACACTGATGGCACTTTTCTGCATGTCTTCCAGAGTTGCAGCATTTCTCTCTCTTAGATGATAAGACATATCTGTGTCAAATCTATATTAATGCCAAACCTTGTAGTGGTTTGATATCAGTTGGAATTGCATTGTACAATTGTTGAAACGAGTGCAATAATCTTGCACTGTCTCTCCTTGGTTATGTCTGATGTTCTCATATTCTGACAGGATCTGGAGAGGATTTTTCTTCACCTCCCACCTATCAAGGAAATCTCGATGAAAAATGGAAATGTCAGTTATGGTAGTAGAAGGTAAGGCCTTGAACCACTTTTTTACATCTCCATTCAAACTCTGTGCAAATAGTCTCATCTGTACATCAGCTTCATCCACTTCCTATAAATCAAAATAATCGTTCATTTTGTCAACATGTTGTTGCGCATTTAGAGGACCAGTACTATCAAACTGAGGGAGTCTTGTTTGATAATATTAAGAAATGTCATGTAAAGGGGTAACCAACACCAATGGAGCATATCTTGCTCCATGATTGGTGGAGGGGGTTGAACCACAACCTGTGTGATAGGAGAGGTAGCGACTGAAATGGTAGAAGATGAAGGGCTGGGAGGAATTGAGTGACCTAGTTTAGGTTTAACAGAAACCATTGCAATAGTTAAAACAAGAAGTTCAACTGACTGTTGGAGGTTGATTTTGTCTAAGGCTTGACCAAGATTCCCAACTAGGTCTTCAAACTTATCAGATTCGGGGCGAAAACATTGATCAGCTTCAGCTCTGGGAGAGATTATTTCAGGGGTCTTGGGCTGAAAGACAATTTGATCTAAAATTGTTTCACTGATAAAACTGTCAGACTTTGTCCTGAAAAGGCTTTGTTGAAAAGATATATCAAACTCGAGATCTTGAAGAGAAACTAACTTCTCTGGGAGAGAAGGGGGCCTTAGAAGTGGATTTTGACTTCCGAAAACCTCTGCAGTGTTTTTCTTCCTGAGTAATTTTTCGGGATTGTCTATGACTACTACAGGTTTTGGGTCTGGATGAAATCTGGTAAAAACTCTTTTGGGAGCCAAAATTCTAATTTATATATATATATATTTTTTATAACAGAATCTTAAACTAATTATATACAAAGTTTAACAACCTCCAAACATTATCTCTTTATATGTTTGGATTTTATGACTTGTTCAGAAATAAGGTTTTATTTGTCTAGGGAAAAGAAATCGTAGGATTAAAAGATTGTTCATTCCCCAATATGGTCGCCACTATGTTAACGCTCTGTAAATTCCCAGAGGTTGTTGGGGGCAGAAGAAATTTACCAGAGGCAACTTTATCCAACCACTTTGAAACTAGGATCTAGCCCTACCAGTTTCAGAGAGGGATCTCTCTGTAATATTTAACTTTGTTTTAGTTTTCAGATATTAGGCTAGTTAGATTAAATGAGATTGGGTTGTTTGTTTTTGTGAGTTGGTTGAAATAGGGTTTACGCCTTCATTGGGCTATGGGGTCTATTTTATAAAGATAGATATCAAAGGACATATATAAAGATTCTCTTCACAAGGCAGGATAATGCAACTATTGGATTCTTTAGAAATAAAGTGATGGATAGCAGAAAAGGTGAGATTGTCAATTAAAATAAAGAAGCAATTAAGAATTTATTTATTGTAACATCAGAAGATAAACATTTAGACCTTTAAAAGCTCAAAAACAGAGTACACAAAGGTAAATTATGCAACTTTAACTCCCTTTAAATGATCAGATCAGAAAACAGGATGAAAACTAAGAAAGATAAACATTCAACGAAGAAAGAGAAAAACTTCACCAACAGTTAACACGCAGGAATCCTCTGAAACGTCTCTTTGTATTACTGGAAGATCTCTTGATAAAAATTACAGTGCTTATAGCTTGCTAGGGTGTAAAGATCAACCCTCAATACTTCAAAGTTTGAAGTATTTATAACAAAAATTACAAACGACCCTGTCATTAATGATCAGGACGTGACAGATTCTAAGTCTAACTAACTAAATAACAATATACAAAAATTTAGGAACTATCGATGATGTGTCGAATTCTTCATCTTGATTCTGGGGAAAACCATTGGTGAGTCACCCACTTGACCCTGACTGGTCTGCTTGATGACTCATCTTGCACACCTCATTTCCTACTCGATCAAATTGCACAGCTCTTCCCATCTTAGCTGACTGGGAACTGTGACTTTGAGTAGTCTCTGATATATTTCGTCCACTTCTGTGTACTTGCCAAAAGTCGGTACTATGAAAATATACTTGATCTCATGCTGTATGTTGAGGTCTAGCTGCAAAGTATCCAAGAATGCTTTGCCCATTATACTGCCTTGTATCCCTGAGAACTTGGAACTATCCTTGGCCATTGTAGCTATCTTCTGCTTGTAGTCTGGAAGGGTCATCAGCTTGTCATTCAGAACCATTAAACCAGGAAGACCTTTCTTCTGTAAGGTGTCAATCTTGTTGAAGAACCTCTGAACTCTAATGTCCATGTTCTGGACTTTCTCCTCCAGTTGCAACATCAACCCCTTTTTGGTCAGAACCCTCTTGACTTCAAGGATGGTTTTTGTCCTGTCTTCGATTTTTAGGTCTTCTAGCTCTTCCCTGGTCTTCGAATTCAGAAATCGAATGATTTCATTTGCTTCGGTGGGAATTTCCCCCAGCTCTCCTTTTATCTTGTTGATAGCATGTCTGCTCCTCAGCAACAGTTCATTTTGGTCGAACATGATCTGCACCATAGGCTAGATTTCATTTATGGATTTGGAGATATCCATCCAAATATTCTCCTTGACTTCAGCAAGTGTTTTGCCTGCCACTGTTTTCTTTTGCAGCTGCTACAACTCTTGTTTGAACTTTTCTGATGTTTGCTTCTCCATGTTGTAGCTTGTGTGGTAAGAAGACTTGAGCTCCTGAAGGCTCTCAACCTCCCTTTTCAGTCTATTAATTTACGTACCTTGCAGGTTCATCTCCTCTATGGATTTTGCTAACTCCACAGTCTTTTCCAGAGAGGTCAGTGGGGTGGCTGATGGAATTTATGTTGTGGTAGTTGCTACTACGGTTGTTGTGCTAACTCTAGTGAGAGAAACTGCATTCAGTGGAATGACTTCCATAGGTGTTGCGTGTTCCTTCTCTTTTACCAACCTCTCCAACTCTGCTTCCATCTCTCTTAACTGTGCATTCTGCTCCATGATCAATTTGAGCATCTCATCCTTCTCACCTTTTGTCTTAGCAATCTCTTTGGCCTATGAGTCTTCTATAGGTGGCAGTTTCAGTTGCTTTCTCAGGGATGCTATGTTAGCATTCTTTCTCTTGAGTACCTCCTCAGTTGCTTTCACATTTTATTGGTCATACCCAATATTCAACACCAATTCTTCTAATGACTTTATTTTGTTTTCCTTTGCAAAAGATGATATCTTCTCCAATTTTAACTGAGTCTGAACGTTGTTCAGAGAAACCTGTAACTTAGTGGCAGAAGTAGGAGCATTTGCCAATGTAGAGAAAACCATTTCTCTCATTTTCTTGTGTAGATCCATCTAATCAGTTGGGTGTACATCTCTGGTGTTGAACTCAAACGTTGCCCTTGTGTAATCAATTATTGCTTTTGGATCGGTCACTTGTTCCTGCAAAAAGGCCATGTGCATTATGTATTTCTCTGTATCAAAATCTGATAACAGTGTGTGTTGTGCCATGGATGTTTGCTTCCAAAATTGAGCATAGATGTTATTGGTCAGCATCTGATTCTTCTTCTTGATCATATCGTATTTCTCAAAAATACTCAATTTTTCACCTCCTTTATTCAATTGGTCGACTAGTGAAGTGTCAGTCTGCTTCTTGGATGAAGAGGTAGACATGATCTGTTGGTTGCTTGAGATAAGAGGTGAATGATCACCTTTCATAACTGTAGTGGACTGGGTTTCCTTTTCACCAGTCGTGTCAGTTATATGACTGGATTTTGGCCTTTTGGTGTGTACCTGGAAATCCTCAGCTGAGACTTCTGTGACTGGAGGGGAAGTGTCCTTCCTGAGTCTTTTCTCCTTTGGTACCTGTGGTGTGGTTGTTTGCGAGACAATAATTGAAGGAGACTGTTGTTCTACCTCTTCCAGAGTGTTCACCTCCCACTCTGTTTGATTCACAAACTTCTCTATCTCGGGCTTGGGTGTATGAACATACAGGATATTTTTATTCTTCACTCTCATCTCCGAGATGATCCCACATGGATCATATTGCCACAGGAAACTTGTTTAAAACTTCATTTCCCTCAAAATTTTATCTGCCTCTTCCCCGGCAGCTCGGCTATTGCAGATAAAAGATCTTATCTGCCCCTTAATCCTCAATTGTTGTTTCTTCTTCAAAGACACCAAGTGTATATCATCTGAATTTATCATTTGTCGTATATATTCCAGGGCAAATATCCTCACAGGCAAATACTTGGGCAACTTGTATGGAGCTAATTCGTACCCGTATAACCTGATTTCTGTGTGATTTTGATACAGGTACCAATCTCTCGTCTTTGCGAGATCCGAGAGGTGTAAGATTCTCTGGATCTCTTCATTTATCCTTGGCTCTGGTCTCTCACTGAGCATGCTCACCACTGGATGGTAAAACTGCTCGATGAATTGTTTGAAGCTGAACTCTGTGGAGTTCCTTCTGAGTAGTGAAGTCCAAGATGTTACTTCTTGTGGTTTGTCGTCCTTGTCCATTTTTTGCATCAGCAAGGAGAACCTTTCTGCTTGAAAAAAGGTGAACATGTAAGCCAGTATTGAGGAATATCGGAACATGCCCTCTGTGGCGAATTTACAAAGTTGATCGTGGATGTTTCCTGCCAGGAAAGTGTTGTAGTCAAACTAGATGGCGGCCTTTTCCTCAGCAGAGAAAATGGAAAGGAACCCCAATATAGGTTCATCTACCCATTCGTCTAAAAAATAACCAAGTAGACAACAAAGTGATGAAATCACTTGGTTTTCCTTTTCTGAGAACAAGGAGGAATGATATGGGGGATTTTTCTTGGGGAGATGAGCATCCTATGGGAGGAAAAGCTCAAAGATATGGGTTCTTTGAGGAAAAGATAGATTCTAGTACAATTTGGTTAGGATTTCAAGGTTGAAAGGGGAGGCGGATTCAGCTCTAGATATCTACATCATCTGATCAATGGCCTCTGGTGTGATAAACAATAGATTTTCTCTGGATGAAGAAACCATGACTCTCTAGTCAAGGAGGTAATGAGATTTAAATTTGAGGGTGAATTCGGGGAAAGAGATACAGAGGAAGATTGGACTCCCAGAGCCCAATATCATCGCTTTGATCTAGGAATGTGTCTTTAAACCATGACTGCAATTCTATGAAATCAAATTTTCACCTGGTCTCTGAGATCAGATAATCCTTATCGACTAATGGGATCCGATCGAGGTCAACAGGAGGTGGGAGGAATGGATTTTCCTCGACCTCTGCGTTTTTAGACTTTGGCACCATCACTTCCAACGGTACCTGCAATTGAAAGAAAAATCTTAGCGGGTAAT
>CBVK0101380863.1:0-10464 GCA_900067695.1 Picea abies | reverse complement strand
AGAAATCCAATCCTGCGAGTTTCTTTGCAAGGAGGTTCATCTTGAGGTCTCGGAGCCGCAGTTGAGCCTTTATCTCGTCCAACTCGAACATGATCTCTTCCTTGTCATCTTTTTTGTCCATCATAGCGCGTCTAAGCAGGAGTTTCATGTTCCACTATAATTCAATCGTCCGCAAGTAGTGAGATATGTGGGATCTGGTATTGCGAGTGTCGAGAATCCAAGA
This sequence comes from Picea abies, assembly GCA_900067695.1. NCBI lineage: Eukaryota > Viridiplantae > Streptophyta > Pinopsida > Pinales > Pinaceae > Picea > Picea abies. The sequence goes on along the minus strand of CBVK0101380863.1, from coordinate 10,241 downwards.
GTGAGTTTCCTCTTGAACCTCATCGTCTGAGATGTATATTCGAAGGATTCTGACATCAACTTCCATAAGGTCAATGTCTGCTTAAATGCTCGACGAAGTGTGGGATTCATAGGAGTTAGAGGAGTCTGGAGTTGTTGTATCTAGCTGGGAGATAGTGAGACGAGGAAGATGTAGTGAGGTTCTTCCTCGAGTCATGGTGGTTCTGGGCAAAGCACAATGCGTGGAGAAGATAGGGAGAGGATTCTATAGAGGGTGGAAAGAGTTGGAGCAGTGTTCGATTAGAGCTGGAGAAAGGTGGTAGAGCCTAACGGGGCTGGGAGGGAAAGAAATAAGGTGAGGTCGACTGCTAAGGAAGGTAATGACAGTGGTGCCATGATGAACACAAGGAGTGCAATGAGTTCGTTTGATGGTCGAGGGAGCTTTCATGGTGAGGATCCAGACGAGAGGTATAGGCCAGGAGTGTGGCTTGTACTATTGTCTTACATGTTCACCATGATGAGAATAACAACTGCGGGGAGTAGTTGTCCAGGTGGAAGGATGGGTTGTAGTGGAGTTAAATTCCATTAATGGAGGTGATGTGAGTGTCGAGAGGTAAGCGTGCATCCCATTAATGGAGGTGATGTGAGTGTCGAGAGGTAAGCGTGCATCGACGGGAGGGGTGGCCATGTGGTTGTCCACCTCGTTGGTCGGCCCTCCTTGATTCCTCTTCCTAGACACCCAATACGGGGGGGGCATGTATGCATGGGCTAGAGACAACCAGTTCATGTACAACTTTGAGTGGGGGACAAGATCTCAATTGAGGTCCAATGGGATATTCCCTCTGTTTATTCCTTCATTAGCTAGGGGGTCAATGATTTTGTTGGCTCAGTGTTTCACATGGGCGGGGATGACTGCTTTGATTAGGGGTAAAAGGGAGTGAATCTGTTCTAGAGTAGTCAAGAGTCTCCAGCTGGTGGTGAGCTTGCTCAAGGGAATTCCATGTTGTAGTTTGCGAAGCAATTGAATAATGAGTTGAGAGTCCCCTTCAATGATGAGCATATGAAAGCGTTATCGAATGGCAATATTGAGGCATGCTTCCAGAGTTTGAAGTTCTGCGGCGTTATTGCTTTCAATTCCAATGAATTTAGCATAGATTCTGAGGATTTTTCCTTGATTGTTCCTAAAAGCACCTCCATAACTGGGTGGACCTAGATTGCCTTTGGAGGCTCCATCAAAATTTAGTTTGAGGAAGCCAGGAGGGGGGAGGAGACCAGGTTGATGGGGAGGAAGGGCGAGTGTGGAGGGTGGGAGGAGAAGGAGGGAGGGTAGAAGGTTGAATGCATAGGTTTTAGAGGATGGTGGTTTCTTGTTGATTGTTATTCCAGTCTTGAGGCTGCCAAAGGCTGCCAAGTTGAAGAGAGGACAATTTCCTTGATGCAGTGTTTGATTTTGTCCCAAATTACTTCTTTAGTGGAGGCATGATCATTGAAGATGCGCTGGTTTCCTTCTTTCCAAATTTCCCATAAGAGGAAACCAGGGAGGAGTTGCCAAGATCGATTTACTAGTGGATTAGAAAAAATGTTTTCTCTCCATTATTCGATGGTTTTCTGGGTGTTATTCCTGTCGCGATCCATGGTTCTGAAGAGGAGAGTTGCTTGGTCCCATAGGGTTGAGGAGAAGGGGCATTTATTGAACAAATGTTCTATATTCTCCTCGTTGTTGCGATAGAGGTGGAAATATATTGGCCCTTGAAAACCTCTTTTTAGGAGATTGTCCCATGTCAGAATTTTGCCTCTACTTAGAAGCCAAAGAAAAAATGAGACTTTTGGCCAAAGTTGTTGAGTCCAAATTTTTTTCCATAACGACTGAGTTGAGATATTATGATCATGAGTGGCTATATTGTAGCCTTCTTTTATAGTGAAGGATCCTGCTGGTTGGTGGCCCCATCGGAAAATTTATGGTCTTGTGTGAATCATGATTTTTTTGTTGTTGGAGATCCTGCCAGAATAGTTCTCAAACAACTTGGGGAATATGAGGACTCCAACAATCTGATGGTAGCTAGGTTCTCCAAATGTCTTGGTGCTGAGAGGGTATCCAGTAATGGTGGGTGTGAGTCTGATTCAGTGTTGTCATTCTGTCCTTTATAGTGGCCGCTACTGGATGTTTGCTTAAAGATGGGAGTTGTTGCCAAGCATCATCCCAGAAGAGAGTCGAGTGACCATTTCAGATTTCCCAAAAGCAGTGAGAATGTACGATGTGTTTGTTTTTCCAGGCAATGTTCCAGATGATAGATCCTGTAATGTTTCTCGTGAGTTTGATGAGGTTTCGAGATCTAACTTGAGGGTTGTACTTCCATTGCCAAAGCTTAGTCCATAATGCATCCTTGAAAGTTAGCCATCACCAGCAAGTTTTGGCTCCGAGAATGGAGCTTAGGGTTTCAGGGCCTCTAAGCCCTAGACCTTTTTTAAGTTTGGGAAGATATATCTTATCCCAAACTACTAGTGCCCATTTCTTTTCGGGCTCTCCCCAAAGGAAGGAGTGTTGAATATCTCAAATAGCATGCATATTGGATTTGGGTGCAGAGGACAGATAAAAGATAAAGAGGCATGGCTTGGTGAGTTTCCATATCCTATAAATTACTATACACCCCACAAAGAAGTAATAAATGTTATAAGAATTAAAACCAAAATAATAGATGTTGTTGCAACTAAAATAATATTTATTATTAACCTTCAATGCCAAAGATGCCAAATAACTTTATCACAACATATTCCAATGTGTACAATATTTATTATTTTCAACATAATTTCTTCCCAATTTTCAATCAATTCTTAAAAAATATATTCCAATGTGTACAATATTTAGTATTTTCAACATAATTTCTTCCCAATTTTGAATCAATTCTTAAAAAAATATATTCCAATGTGTACAATATTTATTATTTTCAACATAATTTCTTCCCAATTTTCAATCAATTCTTGAAAAATTGAATGATATGAAATTGAGTGATATGAAATTGAGTGATATGAATGTGCAATAGATATCCACCCTACTAATCAATATTGAATGCTACGTATCAGAGCCATATACGTGCACGTTTTTCCACGCCCGTAGATTATGAACACCACGTAAACTCGACATAAACTGCCGTTAATACCGTCATTTTTGGTAAGATGCGACGGCGCGGCTACCCGCCAAGCATCTTGTTTCAAATTGACCAATCTTCCATTCCGTGATCCATTAGCTCCCACCGCCACTAAAGTCAGGGTGGATAACTTCAGTGGTAGCGCCCACTGAGTCGGCTCTCAAGTGTCTCATTACCTGCTCTCGAAGACTTGCTAAAAGTAGTGGTCTTCTCTAAAATTGGATCTTCTGCTCCCTAAAGCGGGAACGTAACTTTCCGCTTCCGTCATTTGACTCGACTTTAGCATCAAATTTCTTGTTTGAAACCTACCGCTCTCATGTGAACGCCGAGAAACGCTGCCAGGTTTCGCCGTCGAACAGGGTCTCCGTTACATTATTTATTTGCGTTGAATACGCAATACTTGCGCTAAATGAGACGGCAACAGATGTTGCGAGTCAAACATTAAATGTTTGTTAGTGCGGCTACTGCAATCATATAGTATCGGCCACGAATTTCATTGACAGCGATGCTATTGAAGAGCAATATTAATATTACTTACGACTCCAAAATCAAGATCGATAAAGATTCCATAATTAAAATAATATTACTTACGACTCCAAAATCAAGATCGATAAGGATTCCATAATTAAAATTTGACTTCATACCACCAATCAGCCGTATTGCCGTAATATTGCTATGGGCGGTCCATTACTTTCCTTTTCAATAATAAAACCAACTCATTTGCTTTGGATGGTCTTCACACTCTTTCCTATTTGGCTTACATGTCAGAACCAATCAACAAAATAATAAAAAATAATAAAAAGTGTTGTTTAAACATTTGGAATTTTTAACGGGAATCGGCGGTATAAATTTGAATGAAATTACAATTTTTATAATTTTAAATTATATTCCAAAATCTTTAAATTTTTAAATCTACTTGTAAAGAATCTATACATGTTAAAATGAATACACACCATCCTATCATATATGCCACCTAGTAATACATTCAGAATATAAAACTTTATGTCTATTTTCATTTTATTTCCATTGATATATACATGTTAAAATGAATACACACCATCCTATCATGTAAGTCACCTAATATTGTAAATGATATAAAGTTTTATATTCTAAAGGCACTGATATTGTAAATGATTTTATGAGAAAAATTTTTCCATGAAAAAAAAAAAAAGTCACCTAATAAAACATTCACAATATAAAACTTTATGTCTATTTCCATTTTATTTCCAAAATGAAAAGTTTTTTAAATTTCAATACAAGGTATCTCAACATCCAATCTACCAAAATGACTAAACACCTCATTATATGCATACATATGATCCATAATCCATATAGCCATATAGCCCAATTTCAAGGCTTTTATCATACATCCATGTAACTCACTTTCAAGGATTTTATCATAGAGTCCTTTCAATTTACTAGAATGAATGTGTGCATTAAGATAAAGTAGTTAGTATTTTAAAAAAAATAAGATTATATATATATATATAATCGTTTGAAATACTAACCATACAATCTTTTTTTATTTTAATTAGTAGAAGGTATTTTAGATATCTAATTGATTAAATATTATTTAAAAAAAAATATTAACATTCTAGAATGTTGTTTCTCTTTATTTTGATATTCTTTTAAATATACTATAAGGTATCTAAACATTTAATCTATCAAAATAATTAAAAAGCCACATTTATCATGTATGTATCAAGATGTATGTATCAAGGTGATTCACTTTCAAAGCTTTTACAAATTAAAACTTGATAGTGTTTATTTCAAGAATCCTTTAAATTGAGTTAAGAAAAGGGGTGCATCAAGATGACGTGGTTAGTTATCAAAACATTTGTAATTTAAAACTTGAATTCATGTTTATATTAAGAATCATTTAAATTTAGTGCAAGGTATTTGGATATCCATTCTATTAAAATGACTCCTTATCACGTATGCACCAAATTCCCAATGGAAAATGTTCCCAAGTATTTTAGTTCAATGGAGGCCAAGAGAGTTTCGTTTGTTCAAGCTTCTCTTTGAACTCAAGAAATTTCAAAAGAATGTGTGGTAGAAAAATTATATATTTAAAATAACATTTTATGGAAAGAGTTAAATCCTAGGAATTGCTCTTAAGATATGTGTCTTAGTGATTGAAGATATTCATTTACTGGCTGAGTATGTAAAGTTGTAGATAGACAAAGGATGGCTAGAGCTAGAGTGGACACAATTAAATATTCAAGATTCATCAACCATAATGCAAACAAAGTAGAACCTACGATAGGAGTGATAAAGGACAAAGTAGTTAGTGTGAATCCTAGCCATTCGTAAGAACGATTCAAGGGTAACCTCATGTTCTTGTTAATCTCATGTGAAAATCTATAAGATATTTGAAAATAGACATAGAGCTTTCTTACTTTAATCCAAATAGTCATTAACACTTAATCAAAATAGTCATCAACACTTAAGTTTAGTGTTTTATTTGAAAGAAACACTAGTTACAAGAAGGGTTTACTTTCCATTTCGATTTTGATTACATTATTTATTGCACAAGGTTTGGTGCTTCATGAGTATAGAAGCTAAATTTGTACGTCTTAAACAATACAACTTGCCATGGAATTATGCTTCATGAATATAGAAGCTAAACTTATATGTCTTAAACAATACAACTTGCCATGGAATTAGGCTTCTTATATGTCTTAAACAATACAACTTGCCATGGAATTAGGCTTCTAAAGATAGGTTGCAATGCGATGCCAAAATTGTCAGGTGCATTGGAAGAAGTAGTAGTTTGAATGGTACTAACTACAATGATCTCAAGTAGTGGTAGTAAGTGCAACAACTACGTTTGTACTAAGTGCAAAAATTGGCCACCATGTTATCTCAATGCATAGGGGAAATGGAAAACAAAGGAATAGAATGACTTACAAATGACATCTTTTCAGAGACTAGGTAAACGAATCTTGTGACATCATTGTTCACAATAATAATAATAATAATAATGTATTTTTAAGGTCACGGCCAAGCCACACCCCCTTGTTTGTGGGACAAGGGACCCCCCTCTGCCCAACGATTTGACTAGTAAAGTCTACGGAGGTATACATACCCTACCCCCCTCTGGATTTGAACTTGTGACCTCTTAAGAGGGAACACATGTTCTTAACCATTAGGCCCACTCAGATTGTACAAGAGCATAGAAGCCAAAATTATGCTAAGTATGGTAGTATGGTATTGTTTAGGTAACAAATATTTTGTGTGCAACAATAATAAAAAAAATTATAATCAAACCTATAGATATGTACCGCATATCACTTTTTTTTAACCATTATATTATGAGAGGACCTATATAATTTCCGAAAGAGTTTCACTTCCACGTTGTGTTGTGTGGCCCACATGATTCAATAAAGAAAACACACCAAGACAAGAAGCCTAACCTCATTATAGAGTTTTCAATGATAAGCCAAATGCCATGTTTTTAGCGGGTGGAATGGTGGAGTTAAATAGTTATATCATTTTTAATTAGGGTGCACACAAGATGGCTATTTTGAATATGATTATTTTGTTTTAGAATTCACAAGTTAAATCTCACAAGAGATTTAATCATCGTTTGTTCTTGAATAGCTTTGAATTAAAAGAGAGACATTTGTCATTTTCTTTTATTTCTCTCTAAACATATCCACAATTGAATTTTTTTAAAGAAATACTAGGTTCCTACTAAAATCTATCATTTTTAATTCTTCTCAAATACTAGCGACCACATTCTTCTCAAATACTAACGACCACTGTGTAACACCATGTGGAAGTGTAGTGTTCCTTGTTAGTTGAAACAAAACATTCTAAGGAAAAATAGACATAATATGGCTATGGAAAGTAAATATACTAAGCACGATAGAAGAAAATATAGCTACGGAAAAAATAAACAGAAACAAATTTGAGAAATAATAGCAGTGAACAAACGTTTATTGATATTCATAACTAGATGTAATGTTCACTTGCCTTTTCATGGGGGCAACCTCTAATATGAACATAGCTCCAAATATAGTAACATAAATATAATAACATTCACTTGACAGCCAATTACATAGCTTTTAATATTATATATAGTTTCTAATAGATCAAAACCTAACCACCTAGTGAACCTCCATTAATGAGATCTTAACCACTAACTAGTGTGCACCTTCTTTAATGAGACCACTTACATTTATTGATTTCACACTCTAATACTTTGTGGGGAATTATTTAATAAATATACCCTCAATACATTAAGAAACAATATATTCCAATAATTAGAGGAGTTAGGGTAAAACGTTAACATAAAGGCACTACAAAGATATGTGAAATTTAATCTTCATGAAATTGAAATGTAAAATAGAGAAGCATGTGAATTGAGCACGAATAAGGATAATTTATATTCTTTACTTTGATAACATAAGGGCACTACAAAGACATGTGGGATTTAGTCTAGATGAAATTGAAATAGATGAAATTAAAATGTAAGATTGAGAAGCATGTGAATTGAGCACTAATATAGAACAAGGATAATTTTTATTATAAATTTTAAATCATCATATGAGAGGAAAACTTTATTTCAAGATGTCATTAAACCATGGTGAATCATATAATACATTTTTTAAGTGTAGGCAAAAGGTCTGAGGATGGTTGGTCAAGCTTCAAGGAATAATATCGACACTCTTCTTAGGTGGTTCAAAGGAGTTCACCATACACATAGAATACCCATAACCCTCACCCTAACATTTCGACCACCCAAGAGCCTGCATATCCTTGATTTCTAATCCAACCTATTATAGAACAATTATAACAAATTCACCAATATGTTTCGAGTATATAGCTACACCTGAATTCTCTCAATAAAATTATGCGAAAAGTATCTTCATTTTCAATGTTACTCAAGAATTAAAGTTTATTTTCCCAATAACACTTTCATTCTCCCAAAAACCGACCATGAGAGGTTGCACAAAACTCTCATGACATAGAAGCCTGGATTGACGTTAGAAGCCTGGCTTCGTCAATCGACTATTTATCATGAATAACAACATTAATGATTTCAAAAGGTGATCTTGTTTATTTGATATAATATTGAGTAAAGAAGCCATAATTTACAACAATCTTAGGAAAATAAAGCATGATCTTCACATACTTTAGATATAGAGGTATCCTAAGCAGGTTGCTAAAGTCCCTGACTTATTCCTTTTTCATATAGAGTGGTGGATGATTGAGGATGTGTACCTATACACTTTAGGTATTTGTATAAGTGTGCTTGTAACACTTCATGTTTATATGGAGCACAATTATAGTCATGGTGTTCTTTTCTTAATTGATGCACCTTGTTGTAAGTGAACGTAATCATTATGAATATTTATTTGACCATTTCATACATTCATTCATTGTAGAAATGAACACGATCATGTTTTATGTTTTAGTTCATAAATATTTTTGTAGTGGGCTATCTGAATGCACGATCATGTTTTATGTTTTAGTTCATAAATATTTTTGTAGTGGGCTATCTGAATGCATACACAATAGGATGGTGTTTAGTTATGTTAATATTGGGATGTCTAGGTTCATTATATTAAATTTAAAGGATTTTTGAAATGGAAACTAGAACAACTATCTTGTAAATGTTTTGGTAGTGGGCCACCTCAATGCACATCACTTTGAAAAGGAGACTATAACAACTAGTTTGTAAATGTTTTGGTAGAACAACTAGCTTGTAAATGTTTTGGTAGTGGGTCACCTCAATGCACATCACTTTGAAATGGAGACTATAACAACTAGTTTGTAAATGTTTTGGTAGTGGGTCACCTCAATGCACATCACATATGATAGAATGCACATCACATATGATAGGTTGATGTTTAGTTCTAGATTGATTTTTTTAATTGTTTTTTATGGTTATGTGGAAATTTGGTTTTGTGTTATTTTCTATAGACTTAATCCAAAAATGCTTCCTAACATATAGTTTTAAAATTAAATGAAATTATTATATTTTCTTAATTGAAGTTGGAAGTATTTCTTTATAATCCAAAATGCTTTGCAAAATATAATTTTAAAATCAAATGTATATGAGGATATGATTTGCAATTTAGATATGAAAACACATAGAGAACTAAAATACACAATGAAGAACATAAATTAGATAGCATGAAGTAGAGAAAATAGAATATACACAAAAATGTAGAAGAAGAATTATAACATAAAATAACCATCACATTTCCTTGATTGAAAGATGAGTGCCTTTTATAAGCAAGGAAACTTTTTCCTTCTCGTTATTAGCTGATTATAATAGAAGTTGAAACAACTAACTAAATGCTTACAACAATAACTAACTACCACACTAACTACAATACTAATTAAGAAGTTCCCTCTCATCTTGAGTGGCCAAGGAATTGGGGTGCAATTCTCGGTGGCCCAATTCCTCCTTGTTTAGATCTGGAAGAATCCCTGCTTCTGCCATCAAATGAGGGAAATTGCACTACAAATGATGTTGGCCTTTGAATTGGTACTTGTCCAACAAGAGCCATACATGATCTCCTAACTGAAAGGCCAATGGTGTTCCCTTCTTATCATGCCTTTGTTTCACACAGTCTTGGGTTGCTCATAAGGAAACTTCTTCCTGAGTATAGTGTTGAGTCAACATATGGATAAAACGTTGAATTGACTGATGTTCCTGCTGCTGATGTGCCAAGCCAGAAGGGGCAAGGGCCTCTGAATGGAATACCATTGAATGACCTCCCTTTTTAAGTACCACCCCATTGGCGAAATGAAATGCATCCTTCTTAATCTCAAAGGGATGATGCCTATCTGAAAAACAAAGAGCCTGTGCAGAGTATAATACGAGTGGAAACTAAGCGAAGTGGTGCCCAACATTTTGAAAAAAAATCTTGAGGTCATGGGAATTAGAGTGCCCTGACCATTGTGCCAAAAATTGTAACCAAGATGGATCTGATTGACCCCGTACTATGTTCAGTACGAGTCCCAAATGTGGAACTGATGTGTGTCCAAAACATGATTTCTTTATCTGAAGTGTATGTGCCCGCAATAGCTCGAGGATGTTGCAGACGTGTTGAAGATGTTCTGCCCAAGAATTACTGAAGACCAAGATATCATCAAGATA